>JAPMOB010228385.1:0-19429 GCA_029875015.1 Lepomis gibbosus
GGGCTTTACCCTGGGAGGGGGGAGGGTGGCGACCGCTCAGACGGACTCCGGGAGGTCACAGGTCACCTAGCTAGCCCACTCTTCTTCTTCTCTCAAGCAGAGATAACTCCCAGGGTTAGCTTGGTCCCAGTGACTGTGAAGTCTCCTGGAGCTCCTAATGATTTCTCCTCTCTACTTTAAACCCAGCAAAAGATCAGCGGGAGGGGATTTAATGATAAGCTTTGTAATGGAAAAATGCCTCATTTTGCCCATGTGTGCCTGCGTTCAGAATACCAAAAAAAAGAAGAAAAAGGGTGGGGGNGCTGTGTGTTTTATGAGCAATTGCTCAGTTTAGAGTCATTCAACACATGTAAGAAGGGGCGTAAAACCCATACAAATACAGTTTTATTTTCCATGTTGATTTTAATTACACACAAATGAAGGAGAAGGACGTTATGTTACCACAGCTGCAAGATGTTCTACTCAAGTGTGCAGCGATGTGATGGGGGGGTGATGGCTTTGTTTAATGATATGGCATTTCAGCGGAGTTTCCTTCTGTTGTCTGAGCTTTCCTGAGCAGGATTTAGCCTTTTTATCACCATTAGTAGAAACCAAATAAATGCATTACCCTTCTAAATTTAATTGGCTGGATTTTCTTTCAGAAGAAAATGCTACATTTTCACTCACAAATAGTTCAAAGTCGTCACTTTGTTTCAGAGAGACAGAAGGAGTCTTTCCATTGGAACATGTTTTATGTGGCAGGATTTTTCTTTCTTCGCAACATCTGGCACCAATATCGTCTGGCAGAGCCACGGCGTACTGTTCTCCACTGTACCGCTGCCATGTCCAAATTAACCAACTCCACACATTCTGCTGCCATTGAAGCCAGACGCTTCATCCCCACCTCCCCCTTCTCTTTCGCTTGCTGAAGAGTTATGGGATAGCAGGGGTGCAATGACTTGTTTGCAGGCCTTCTTCTCTCTTGCCTAACAAGCAGATGTGGCAGAAACCTAATGTTGGTGTCATGGGCATACAGGCTTTGTGTCTTTTTTTCACGGCAAAGAAGAGCCAGCAGTACTGGAATAGTTACTTGAAAAAGCAAGCCTGGACATCCTGATTTAGATGTCTTTAAATTGATAGACATTATATTTTTAAAATACTTTATACATCCTTACATTATTTAAGAATCCCCCCTCTTCATCTGACTTTGACAGGATGTATTCTTGCTGTGTTAACTGCTATCAGTCATCAACAGAAGAAGGTGCTTGCGGCACTTGATTTTAATGTCTGATGCAATAGCGTGGAGGAGGAATTTGAAGTCCCCGCAATGGTCTTTGTGCGCAACATAAAATGTCCCAGGCTTCAAAGCCATATTTATTAAGGCTGCCTTACCATGGAAATCAGTACCAGATGTGAGAAAAAATTCGCTCCAGAACCCCCTCCTCTCCCCTCTCTCTGTAAGCCCTGAATACAGTGGATCAGCCCAGTTTCTTTTCAACTATCTGGCTCCAGTGTTTCACACTCCCACTCAGCAGGCAAGCATATTCAAGTACAACAACAAATGCAAATACACACACAGATAACTAACCCTGCTACAGCACCAACTCCATCCAAACAGGTGTGAATGAACACCTATACGAGTATTTGCAAGTGTACTGTGATCTGTGTGCTGTTGTCAGTTTATATTTACCGGTAGTTGCCTTTCTTGCTAAGCTGTTCCTTGAAGTGTCCCAGGGTGAGGCAGTGGGTCTTCATCATGCTGCGATAAGGAATCTCCTCACCGCAGAAGAAGTAGGTGACCACTAGCTCCTTTGACCTGAAAATGAAAAATAAAACTGTTTTTAAACAGCTGCTCTTGTAGGAAAAGGGGCAAGACTGTTGAATCAAAGAATCTTTGGAGTATTGTATATTAAGTATGCCAACAGCTGGCTCACAGAGGGTCAACCAATTAAAACTAAAAGAGGCCTCACAGTCAGGTGGCTTTAGCTTAACATCAAACACCCAACCCATTCAACAACAAATGTATGAAGGGGGCAGATAAATTTGAGTTACCAGGGGCTACTTAACACATCTTTGTTGGGTTCCAGTGGTGAATGTGTGTTGGGAGACGGGTGGGTAGTTAGGATTCCGTATTAAAGCATGTTTAATCTTAAATGATTAAAAAGCGAGAGAAGAGGAGTTCAAAGACATAGCTATGCTGACTCACAACATCTCTCTTTGAAGGCAAGAGCGAAAAATCTGTGAGGAAGAGGGTGAAAATACAGGCTTGGAGAGAAGGGAATGGTTGAAAAAGAGTTGAAGTGTATGAGAAATGAAATGTGGAAAACTAGAAAGCAATTGAGAAAGAAATTAAGAAAAACTGAGCTATAGAAACAAAGACAGGATTGTGTCAAGGATTCAGACAGAGAATAGTAAAAGAAGAGACCCGTACTCGTCTGCTTGGAGTCCAGGGCTGGCTAGAGGGCTGCCTCCTGTGGGGAAGGCAGCTGCTGGATGGTTCCTGTCTCTCTGAAGGCTGCTGGCTGCTGTTGAATGCCTGTCAAAATCACAGAGATCAATGATTAATTAATACTCACACCAATATGAAGAGAAATCACTGGACATCATTTAAAGTGTTGATGGGGTCAATCAAATGTGGAAGATTGGTAATATGGGTAATTTGCAGTTTTGCTTATGTGTCCATATTTGCCTACCTCTGTTTCGGTGGCTTGGAAACCTCCTCTAGTCTGCGGCAGGCCTCCTCTAGCTGTGCCAGGGTGTTGGGCGGGGGCATGGGTGGCATGGCTGGGTCCTGGATGAATGGGTGGCCTGGGTGGTGGCCACGAAGGTGAGCCCCGCCGCCAATGCCGCCTCCACCCCAAGACGTATGAGTCCGGCTGGGAAGAGTCTTGGCGTCGAGTGGGTTGGACTTCTTTAGTCCTTGAGTGCTGTTAGGATATATAATATATAACATGAGCTGGGAACTCGAGACACAAGAGGTCTGTGGGACTGTTGATGTTGTTGCGATTCCTGACAGAGACTTACCTGTGTGGCTTGTGCTTGCCCTGCCTCTCACTCTCAAGGATCCACTGCCAAACATTCTGAGAGCGGTCGGTGGCATCTAGGGGAAGGCGTGGTGAAGACACGCCCTCATCAGTGGCCTTGACTGGCCGTCTGGACAAAGTGCTGCAGCGACTGGAGGAAGGAGAATGGGCAAGTTAGGACTGAGCAGTTTTATCACTAGGAAATTTGAAGGAATCAGAATACTAAGGGCTAACGCTGACTGATGACTGGTTTCAACACAGCTCAGAAGTTACACTTACGCAGGGGTGAAGTCAGAATAATTGGCACCCCCTGGAGGGCAGAGGCACTGCACGCGCTGAGCCGCCTCGGCCTCAATCTGCTCCTTGGTCTTGGGTCCAGCATGGTGATGGTGGATGTAGTGGTGGTGGATGTGCTTTGTGGACTGCCTGCCTGTCATCAGAACCTTGGCGGCCCCAGGATAAGCACCAAAGAAGGGCCCGTGGCCACAGGACACCAATTCACCTGTCCGATCTGGGGAGCTTGAGCGCGGTGAGTGCCGAACCACACCTGGTGACTGGCAGCCAGGTGTCTTCAGGACACGAGATAGGTGCTCATCCAGGATAGCTTGGGGGTCTTCCTCGCACTGGCTGCCAGACGGGAGTAAAGGGTGATGGAGGGAAGTGCTGTTGACGAGGTCGCCACTCTCTTCCCTTTCCTCCTCCTGGACAGACAGAGAAAAAAAACATATGGCAATTGAGAAAACATTCACACAGTCATGTGGAAAGGCGGCAAGCAGAGGAATTCATGTCTCAACTTACACCGACTTATATCTATCATCCTCTGTAGTCAGTGAGAGCAAACGTCTGGATAACTTGATTTGAGTTTCCTTTTTGCCACACTGTTATCTTCGCTAACAGGCTTTGGGTGCACTTCATCTATAATGCAGAGTGTGCCTGTGCTTCACAAAGAGACTGGCACTACACATACTCAGCAAACGTGCCACTGGAGAGTAGCTAAGTGCTAACTATTTGAAGAAACTTCAAGTGTGCCTAGAAACATAAGTCTGAAAGTTCCTCCATATTGGAGGTAGTGGAGGACAGAGAGGAAAAGTAGTAGCTAAACCAAGATATACTTTCAAATCCCTTGGTCTGTTCCCTGTTCTTCGACATGCTAAAGCTGGCATAAAGGCTTTTGTATAGCATTATGGAGTTAACGTGATACAAGTTAGAATTTCAAGTGGCAGTCATGCAAGATGTTGGTGAAATAGACCGACTCTTTAAAACAGATTTGTGTGCATCTGTACCTCCTCGATCTGCTGCAGCCTCTCCTCCAATGAGCTAATAGTATCCTGCTCTCGCTTCAGCTTCTCCAGCCGGGCGATGAGTTGGGCAGCAAAGGCTGAGGGCTCAACAGGGGTCATCTCCTTAGGCAGCCGGTGTGTCCTCTGCAGGATAAACAACACAGAGGGAAGGACACTTCAGTGTGTGTGCAAGTGTAACTGTGTAGTGTTTCGGACGGATGCAATATGTTGCATTAATCCACTGCCCTTGCCCTAATCCTATCTTGTTCCAAAAAGCCTGCTACTATTCCAAAAGGCCTAATCCAGATGCCCTTGCCCTCAAGCTAACCTGAACCTTCTCCGCCGCCCATCCCTTCTCAGATCTTCTCATGCCCAGTGCCCTTGGCAGTGCCAGGCTGCTGGGCGAGGGGGAGAGAAGGGGGTAGCGATGGCGGGGTAGCAGTTGGTCTCGCTCGGAGGGGAGGCCCCCTGCCTGCACCCTCTGTAGCCCGACCAAGCCATCAGCTAGGCAGCCTCTGAAGTCAGCACACTTCAAAGGGC
This sequence comes from Lepomis gibbosus, assembly GCA_029875015.1. Lineage (NCBI taxonomy): Eukaryota > Metazoa > Chordata > Actinopteri > Centrarchiformes > Centrarchidae > Lepomis > Lepomis gibbosus. The sequence continues at coordinate 4,823 of JAPMOB010228385.1, forward strand.
CCTTGTCAAACATCAAACGCACACTAGGGGTGGGAGGGACACGCAGCTTTAAATCTCCGAATAAAAGCCAGATATCGACAGAGAAGAGAGAGTGAGGAGAGGAGAGGGGAAGAAAAAAGGGAGAGGGGGACAAAATTAACAGCATGAAAAAGGAGGAAGAGGATTGAGATGTGCGTTAGTGAAGTGGCAATGGTAGCGGAGAGAGAGCGAGACAGAGAAGGAGGAAAAAGAGGGAGGGAGAGGATAGAGGAGTCAAATACTGGGAAGATCTGAGGGGAAGTAGTAATTTATTTCCCGGCTGCATGCAGGGCAGCTCAGAGGTACTCTAGTCACATTATCCTCCTTTTTCTTTAACTATATGCGCCGGCTTCTCTCTCTCCCTTTCTTACTTTTTTGTTATTTGGCACACTGGCTTTCTTGATTTTGACTCTTTTTTGTTGTTCCTCTCATCTCTTTGTAGACACGATGAAGGGAGGAAGAAGAAAGGAAAGCAGAGCTGCTGGCAAAGGAGCGCCAGCCCTGCACGGGGCCCCCGCTGCCTGGGGCTGGTGCATCATGGGAGACAGAGCCATCTCCAAATCAGGAGGGAGACATTAAAGGAGTGCAAGTGGGAAAGGAAAAGAGAGAGATTGAGAGAGAGAAAAGACAGAGGAAGAGAGAAAAAAGGGGGAACAGAACACTGTCAAATGCATGCATGCACAAACACACTCACTCACTCACACACACAACTCTTCCACATACACATACCTGTGTTTGGATATGAAGACAAAAGAATTTCACATCTATTATTTCTTTTCTTGCCTCAAAAAGACACACCTCCTAACCTGTGTCAATGTGTTCTAACCCGCTTCCTTCCTACAATAACCTCAGCAGGTCAACAAAATCTTGATTCCAAAGCACATACATGTATGACCCAAATACTAATGGGACTCGATATTAGGGTGGGAGTAGCGAAAAGTGCAACTGAATAGTGATGTGCCTCCTATTTATCTACAGGGATGTAAACTGTAGTTTTGTTAACTACTTTAAAGAGTAATCTTAATTTTGAATTTAATCATTACCTTTAACACTACTGGGATGTCTATTATCTATGCTATAATCACAGCTATCGTTGATGCATAACACATATTAAGCTGTGAAGATTTGAGACATACTACAGTTACTGAGATAGAATTTAAAGTTGACAACACAAGTTCAGTCAGGACAACTTTCATCAAAGATTTGCGGAATTGTATATTATTATAGTTGTTATATTTGGCGGTATGGCTCTGTTCTGGGATCTCCCTGCCCATCCATGCACCTACATGGAGAGCACACATCTCTGCCTTTCCACAAGCCTACGTGGAAAAGCCATAAGGTAGGGAGGGCACCTCCCTGCCCATCCATGTGCATAAATGGAAAGCCTGAGGCAGAGAGCCACAGTAAAGAGCCCTTGTACAGAACAGAGAAGGCATATGCAATTTACATGTTTAATCAGATACTAGATGGGCACTGAAGCATGGTGTTAAACAGGCCTGGGGATGAAGACTGTACTGTTTATCAGGATGCAGACTCTGCTGCTCTTTGTAGTCTCCTGTACAAGAACACACACATGCGCAACACACGCATAAACAATGGCAAGCGAAGAGATAAGTTGTGGACATGATGAAGTGAAGATAACTCTCAGCTACGGCAGTATGTGCAACAAAACCTAGAGTAAAAGACAACTTTGTCGATACATCCATTAAATGAGCATTACATGTAGAAGGAGTTATTTAATCCTCTCTGTCCATGTCTCCCATCCTCTATGTTATTAAAAGCACACCGCGCTAATGCTAGCTTGGCAAAGCTAGATCTACAACGAGCTAAATGAAAGCTGTCTAAAGTCTACCTGTTAAGCTGGGTTTCCCAGGTAGCTTCAATCTGCACATGGCTAACTACAGTTAATCACACAGGGACAGAGGGAAGAAGAACAGGAGCTAGCTGCTTGAACTGCGTCTGTGTGGCTCTATCTGCGCACAGCGGCATGACGCCCAGAGTACAGTGGCATGTGTTAGATTCTATTCAGCCAAATTCATTCCCAATATGCTTCCACTAATGAGATATGCCTAATCAGCCAATACTTTTCAGATCGATAATTATTGTGCATCCCTATCAGATACATCCTGAAAGGTGGAGCTGGGGTGGTGGTTGGTCATGAGCTTTGCATAGGAAGCAGCGAGGGCACGCATGTAGGCTACGGCAGCTTAAATAGGCGCCTTGTCTGGAATTTGCCATTGAATGCTAAGAGAGGAATCAGCTGAGCTGTCAGCTGATGTGTTGCTGAAGATGGCTGCTATCAACTGATATGCTGGAATGAGTGGAGCTTGACTTCGTTGGCTGCCTGAACTAACACTATGCTTGATTTTATATTTACAGCCCTAAAGAAGCTACTGGGTTGGGGGAAGAAGGGGGGCTTGAAACAGCCGAAGAAGAAGTGAAGTGGAATGCAAATCCTGCCTTTTATATACCCCGACTTTTATATGAAAACGAGCGAGGGAATGAAATATAGTATTCTGTCACAACACAAGCTCTGAAAAAATAAAATAAAGAGCAACTCCTCGAGGGAGTCAGGACCCAGCTGTCTGTCAGCGTGTAAAAGTTTGAGTTTAGCAGATTACAAAAAAAGGAAACACTGAGACAGGAAGTACAACTTAAGGAAGTAGGACTTACAGGAAAGTGGGGTAGAGTTATCTGGCCATTGATCTTGACACTGCGATGCATCTCTCGCTGGAGCTGCTTCTTGGTGCCCAGCTTGTATGGAGGGATTCCATCTCTGTAAAAATAAAGACATTACTTTTTAACATTACTTTTTACTTACTTTACATTTGATAAAAGGACATTCAGAGACCACTTAAATGACCCTTATTTCCAATTGTTTTGATCAGTTATAACCAACTATCCAGTGGGTGTTATCTTGATAATTTACTGATTCTCATAACGAAGGTTACAATACAACTGTTGGTGCATTAACACCATTAGCCAATCTTTGTGAAGAAAGAGCCCTTAGGAGGCAGTTCATCATTGAAGTGACTGACACAACACCACCTAGTAACCACCCACAAGGCACATTAAAGCTAAATCAAAAGGCCGGAGAGCCCTTGAAGCCAAGGCAACAAAAACACACATAACAAAACACACCAGGACAATGGGAGAGATATGCTAAACATCTCACTGTGGGCTTCAAAAGAAGAGCCCCACTGATAAGATTACATTAGTCCATGTCAAATTTTACAGTGGTTGTTTTAAAAGCAGAAAAATTAGCGCTAACCTCAGTAGCTGGTCAGACTTGGAAACTTCAACAGGCTAAAGTAGGCTAGCAAATGCTCCTTAAGTGCTGCTGGCTTTGTAGCTCTGATATATTAATATGAAAATAGAGATTTAGCTAGGAATACCAGTAGTCTCTGGACAATTAAGCATTTATTCTGGGAATCATATTCTCCATTTTTCATTCTGTGTCTGCTAGCTTTTCCAGTCAGCTGCCACTTAAGCTGGGCCAATTATCTTGGCCGTTTTGGCTGCTCAGAAGTGTCTGACCTAGCCCAAACGCTACTTTTTCTGCTGCCTCTTTGAAATCTCACACTCATGCACATATGCACCCGCTGCCATCTTCGTTTGGCAAGCGCTGTGCTGTGAGCCTCTGATCTCAGCAACATCAAAAGGCTGGTTTGTAAGATAAGGTAATGTTTGAAGTTGGTGCAGCAGCATTCCCCAGCGTCCAAGTAAATCCATAAATAAGATATAAGCAAAAAGAGAAAAAAAATCCCCCCACCCTTTCTTCCACCCCCCTTCCCAAATCCTCTTCTTCTTGTTCTTTATCTGCGAAATGAGATTCAAATTTGCAGTGTGCCTTTTAACCACTGTAAAAGGACACACTAATCAAATTGTTCCCTCGAATGAGAGAGAAGGAAGCTGAGTTTTTTTATTAAAATCAGTTAGGGGTGGAGAGAGAGGAGCGCTGGGGACACGGACAGGAGAGATCTCCGTGTCAAAGACCTTGGTGAGAACTATTAAAAGAATATGACTTTGACAAATGACGCTGTTCAACAATTAATCTATGTTTTTTTCTTTATTCTTCTGAACAAGTTCTGCAAGTCACATTTCAGAGTGACATTGTCAAGAAAAATCTGACAATTGAGCCAAGCTGCCAATTTCACCCGTGTTGCAGCACTTGCAGCAAGCAAGTGGGCTCTACTACCAAAATCAATGCTTCACAAACTGTACCCTTGAGACTACAAGCCATCATCCCTCAAGGCACAGGAAGAAACACAGGAAACTCTTCAAAAGTAAAACTCAACAGCCCAGAGGAACGTGCGCTAAAAAGAACCCCAAACTTAGTGGCAAAACATCTTTCCAACATAAAGCACGCCAACTTCCCTATCGCTAACTATGTTTTTATCAATCCAAACTGTTCCCCCCCTGGTGAACCATGTGATGGCTGGGCGCTTTGTCCAGGTTGGGGAAGAGAAAACAGTGATGGACTCTTTCATGGTTTCATGGGTCCTTACTTTATGGGGATCTCCTATTCAGTTGTGCAAGTCATTTTCAAAGCAGCCAGCCACCCTCTTATCCCCCTAAGCTCCCCTCACCTAACAATAGGCTGAAAGCGATTCAGTTAAGCCCTTTATGCTCCATGCACTTTATTTTCTCACTCCCCTGCACTTCGAGCCTAACCACTCCTGCTATTGGCTATGGAGGATGGAGGAAAGGAGCTGTGGACGGTTGGGTGGGTGGAGGTGATTTTTTTGGGGGGTGCCCTAGTCTGGCCAGGGGGAGTTCCTCATGCCTCGTCCCAAGGTCTAGAAATGAGTAACCCCTGTGAAAGCCTCACAGACACATGATCTCAGCACGCCGCAGAGGCCAGTGGCAGGAAACCGACCCACCATGTGAGTAAGCCTCCTTTCATTTGGTGCCAACATTTTTCAATGAGTTTGTCTTGAGGCCCGAATGGCCATTTCTCTCCCCCTCTCCTCCAGCTCTTCAAAGGGAAAAAGCGATTAGATAATATGAAAAAAACAAGTCTGTTGTGGCAGAAGGGTGGGTGGGATGGATACATTTCAACTTTGAGGAAAATGAGGCAACGCCCCCACCCACATCAAGACGTCCTCAACCCCCCCCCTCTCTCTCCAGCCTGTAACGCATCAGAATAAACTTCAAAAGGTCTTCAGACATAATGACTTTCCCAGAGTTATCTCCCTGGAGGCCACAGTAACAACTACACATTAATAGAATTACCTGGAGTCAATCATAGAGGATAATTAAAATGCATTACAGACCATTATTTCGCAACAGTGCGGTCCCCTGGCCCCAAGAAAAGCTGAGTCTGTTGAACTACAAGGCTAAATATTTTTCTTCACACCCCAAGACTTTTTCCTGGAAAGGTGTTGACTGAACTCTGGACCAGGCACATTTAGATACTAGGGAAACAATAAAATCCACAGAGCTGTGGCCAGGGTCAACTAAATGGAAATGAGCATTTTGAAGTTGTTACATTATCTCAAGAGCGAGCTGTACTGAAATGAAAATGACAGACCAACTTTTTGATTTCAGCAAGAACTGAAGAAACTTACACACTACTGTCCGTCATGGACATGGAATCATCTGTCATGGCATCACTGGAGATCTCACTGTCATTGGCACTGGTGGCAGGGGCAAAAATGTATCCGGAGTTGACAAAGTATGGACTGGCGGGGTCTCCTCGACGGTGGGACCTGTGAAAGACCCAGGAAAACATTTGCTAAGTTCTAATGGGATGTCTCTTGAGATTGTAGTGTGAAGTGAAGACAGTGGAGAATGCGACACAGTTGGGTAAAGTTTATTTGCTCCGTGTTTCCTGTTGTTTATTTTATCAGATTCTAAAAGCAAACGTGACGGCTTGGAGTTTGTTTTTTGACATTCTCTGCAGATTTCTGTGATTACAGTCACTTTGGGGTCCGAAGAATGTGACAACATTATTAGAGATGAAGGAATGAGTTCTCTTTTTCTTTTACTTTCTTGTCTCATGTCCTTCCTCACTAGCATACAGGGGTTGTGTGTTTGGAGTGTGATGGTTGGAGTGGGTGACGTGAGCTGTCTGAATGAACAACAGCATTTCCAATCTTTTTCTCTCTTTTACTATCCCTCCACCCTTCTGTTTGGGCCAGGCCCATACTCCTTTACTTTTTCACACAGAAACTCTCTCTTTCCTTGGAGTGTTTTTCTCTCCTTGCTCTCCCACTTCTATCTCTCCCTCTCCCTGTCATCCAGTCTGGGGCCCCTCCTTTACCCACTCTCCCCTGCTTTCTTTTTAAAGTCTTTCTCTGTCTTTCTACTCTCTCCTGCTGTGTTGCATTCCTGTTTCAGTAGTGAAGGGGGTGGACAAGGAAGAGGGAGGGAAGAAGAGGAAGGGGGAACTTGAGCTTTAAAGAGGGAGGGAGAGGGAGAGATGGAAAGGGGGAAGGAGGGCCCCTTTCTTTATGAGAATGCCTTCTGCCGGGAGTGCTGAGAGGAGAACCCCAGCATGACTAAAGCCGTAGGCCCCAAGCACAAACCTGACCTTTGGAAGGTCCGCGCAAAGAGTCAGGTATTTAGCACAGCTGGGCTCTCTGCACCCCCTCTCTTTCTCCATCTCTTTTCTTTCTTTCATGATCCCCACTTCCTGTCTTTCCCCCTTCCCCTCCTCTTGTCTCTCCCTGTCTCCCTCCAAAGCATGCTTAGTCTCTGTCAGGCAGATTTTTTTTTCAAATAGGGGAGATAAAAGTGCTGGATAGAAAAGAAAGAGGAAGGAAAACACTGAGAGACACACACACACAATCCATGGCAAAGTGGGATCGGTGGTTGAAGCTGCGGAACTGAGCTGAGGATGTTTTGTTGTTGTGTTTTTCTATCACTTTGGAGTTTGAGTATTAGAGGTTTCTCAAAACAGAGGTAGTGGAAAAGGAATCCGTGCAGTGGCAAAATTAGTTCCACATGTTTGAGATGGAAATTGGTTGACCTAAAGAGATGGTGAGGGGCAGGGGGAAAAGGGGAGAGTGCGGGTGACGGCCGGGAGAAAGAGGGGGCCGTTTGCCTCCCGCTTTTCGTTTTAGTGAAAAACAAGAATGCAGGGGATCACACCAGGAAACCAGGAGATGCCCACATGTCAACAAACCCTGTGCCTATTGGTTCCTAACTCAACATGGCCACTTCCAAGGAAACGAGTAACTGCACTGTGATGTTATCTGACATTGTGCTAACATGAGGGATAAAACCTCAAGAGAGTGTTTAAGATGAGTTATTAGACTTGATCAATTAGTTAATACACTGTTAAAATGTAAGCCGGAGACAATTTCTAGTATCATTTACATTTAGTTGACAGGGAAAGCATGGATCATCTATAAATTGCACCTTTCCCTGCCAAACCAAAGTATCAAGATATTGTCAAACCTCGAAGTAACAATTTCATCCAGATGTGAGGACAAAGTAGCTCAGTGAAAAACTTTTTAAATTCCCTTTGATGCAGACTCAAGCATAAAATCCAGTTTTTGAAAATGTTCCTGGCTTGAAAAGATTTCAGCTGTTGGACAATGTGTGGGATGAGCTCTTAAGATAAAAGCTCAAAATGTTTTCCACTAAGAGTTCTGCTTTCATCTCTGACCAAGAGAACAATATCCCCATTTGGCACATGATTGACTGCACACGTTCTTTTAACTCTGTATTAGCATTTGTTTGGGTTAGGGAGATTTTGTCAATACAATAACTATAAGGCTTAGTGAGTAGAAAAAAAGAGAAAATACAGCATAACTTTACAACAGCACTGTTTCATGTAGCTGTAACAGTCATAAGGCTTGGTGTCTGAATTTGTGCCTGAACCGGAGGAAGGGTTTCAAAGCACAGGAAACTTGAGCAAGCCAGCAGAGGGCTGCCTGCAAGACACCATTTACTTAAAAGGAAGGCTCAGATCCATTGATGTTTTGTACCCACCCCACCCCTCCAACCCCTTGACTAACTGCAAGGCAGGAGGGCACAAATATACAGACATGTTCCTCTGAGACCCTTTGATCAAGTGCCTTTATCTCTCTCTTAGGCATTTGTGAAATAACTGCCAACTGCTACATATTCACTGTGGTTTAACTAATGAAGGAATGATGATCACAGGAGACCGAGCAATACTAAAAACATCAACATGCACTAAGATGTAATAACACAGACATGCATGCTCTAGGTGAGCGCCGCTCTTACCTGCAACTATTCTCCAGCACTTCAGCTGCTGTCCGTATGGTCGCAGTAGCCCTCAGGGTTTTCGCAGACAGTCCAACCACAGACCCTAACGTTTTTGCTTTCATGTCATTACAACTCCACTCCTCTTCCTCCATGAGAGGAGGAAGGTATCCGCACATCAGCTTGAGGCTGCCGAGACCGCCGTGGTTCATGTACGCCGCGTTCTCGCAGCCGGTGCGCACGTATTCGAGGTATATGTCAGAGGTCAAAAACATCTGGTATGCATTCTCTTCCATGTTGGACTGAATTTCCGTCTGTGCCTGGTCAAACATGGCAGAGTCTATTTGTTGTTTCTTAATACTATCCCGTATGAAGGTCTTGGTGGCGGGTTTCAGCTGCTTAGCGACAATGCTGTTGTTCTCGATGTACCGCTTAAAAATAACTTTGGCAACTCGCAACGTTTTGGTATCCTTTAAGTCCATTTGCCTGAAGCCATTACAGGCGAACCAAAAGTCCAAAGTGTCCACGCAATTCTCCCGCTCCAAAAAGGTCCTGAAGAGGTGAGCGCCGTCTTGGTCGCCCAGGAGAAAATGCAGAGACTTTGTCCACCGGACTAGGGGCGAGTCCGGGGACGCGCTGCCCTCTGGCTCCCCGAGACCATCCTCGTTCCTCCGCGGTGTGGAGCCGGGAGGCGCGGCGACGGTATCTTTAACCTTGCTCAGAGCTCTCATTTTGGCAGATCTGCTGGGGTTGTAGCATGACGCCTCTCCCTCCTCCCCCGGTACCGGAGGACGAGGAGCATCTTCTCGGAAGCTACTGCTGATGTGCTCCGTAAGCGCCCTGCTCATGGCTCCAGCTCCGGTTGCCGCGTGAGAGTGCCGTCGTGCCTCCACTGAGCTCCAGCCTAATCCTCCTCACTCTCTAAAAGCAGCGGGGGAGCTTCTCAGCTCCTCTTCACTCTGAAACACAAAGTATTGATCTAATCAAAGCCAGATCCTGCTGAACTTCAAAGAAAGACATCAAGTAAACAGTCCCTTTCAAAAACCCTCACCAGGTTCACAGAGAAAGGAAATATGAAAGGCTTTGTTTCGTTTCATTTATCTATTTATAATCTAAATGAAAGATCAACTGCAGCCTACATTCCCAACGTGCCTTCATCTGTCACATCAAAAAACATTTTACAAGAATAATCATCTCACACAGCCTCACTCTTCACCAAAACCGTATTTTCACAACTGTGGCTTACACGTGTTTTCCTAACGAGTCCATGTCACAGGCTTCAACTCCAATTAATTCCCAATCTGTTTCGGACGAGCGTACCCTACCCCTGTCTGCATCACACACACAGACTCGTTCCCACTCGGAGCTCACACTTGTCCTCACCGTCCCAGAAATGTACAGACGAGTGGAAATGCATCTGATCTGCACCACAATGACCTTAAACGTTGTAATGTAGCCTACGAGGGGTAAAAAGCCCCGCGGGAAAAGCCAGTCGCTCATGCGTAAATGTAAGCGATCAATCGCCTTAATGTCTGCCCAAGAAGGCTATTACAGCACATTATTAGAGCCACAGCCCCGGCAACGTGTCTAAACTACCAACACGCCAGAAAGACTTGATATATTTGGAGTAAAACCGCATACAGAAGCTGAGTGATTTTAATCGGAGCCACAGCGCCAAATCTAACTTGTTACCTTAAACGACACGCAGATAAAACTACACTTAAACTGTGTGGTTGGCTGTTACAATCGATACACAATTATTCATACGGTCTTAATAGGCTTTGTAAATCCACAGCATAATGTAACGATTCTAAAATCTAATGTAAGACTGAACAAATGTGCGTAAAACAACATACCATCGCAGAGTAGATCCGCTCGAAGTAAAACCCGTTAAAAGTTGATGAATTACTCCCTTTAGAGTGGAGTCTAATACAGTCCAAAACTCTCCAAACAGTAATCCAGCAGAAAAGACGACGACGGACTATTTAAAGCCTGTGCCGTGCCACATGTGTTATACCTCGCTGCAAAACAATTGCTGTAGTTTGCTGTACCCTGTCCCATTCAACAACTGACCTCAGAGTAGGCAGGCTCAGTCCCTATGTAGATCACTGGGGGTGTCAAAATCTGGAGGAGGTAAAAGAGGAGGTGGAGGGGGGGCTCTGATTGAAGAATACATCCCACTTTTTTCCCAGCTAGAAGACGTTACCACCCGACAAATATTCGGTTTTTATCTGGGCTACACATTCGCGCGCACACACACACACACACACACACACACACACACACACACATACATACACATACACACACACATACATAAGCTTCTTATCTATCTCACCGTATTTCTCGCCCACAAACAAGAAACATAGCCCGCATTTCTAAACTTCAAAGCTCAGCAGCAGCACATCAAAGCGGCCAAGAGAGGGGGCCTGTGGAACAGCTTTCCTACAACTTACCATCCATGTACCCGAGTAGCCTGCCTTTTTCGAAAACGTGAAAGTAAAGTAGTCCAACTGTGTCTATACCCGCTCCGGCGACGTTCCCTGTCCTGTAATGTAATATCTCATTGGACAGTTTTAATGCAGCCGCGAATAAACGAGAGAAGCGTTTTCGTCTCACTTTTCTGCCCAGGTACTGTTTCAAGGAGTCATAGCAGGCGGCAGAAATCCTCCGGGCTGTGTCTAAACAGACTGGGCTGAAGGTTTAACTGCGGACTTCAAAGTAAGGAACCGCTGGCATGGTCCCGGAAGGTACATAAAAACACAGCGCCTCAGCGTTTCTCCAACCAATGAAATAAAACAAAATAAAATGAACTAGAATAAAGATAAAACAATAGAAACAGCTACAAATGTCCTCACATATTCCGTTCAACACTTTCTTCTTAGCAAACCAGTGCGTTTAGACGCTCATCAACGTTTATTAAACTTTTCTAGACCTGGAAAGGATTTACATGTTTTCCAGGACCTTATCAAAGAGAGGCAATCTAGAGCCAAGTCCCCGAGGCTTTGGAGCGTCAGAAGTAAGTGATCTACCGCGCCAATAGCATTATTCTTACAGTCTGTCTGTTACCACACAAAGTTTCAACAGAAACACAATGCAAACAAAAGCGATACTTTTGTTGCCTTTGGCCTCAAGTGAGTTTACTCTGTTCACCTAACTGAGGAGAAGCCATTACGATAAGGTTTACATTACAATCATTTTACAGTTAGTGGTGGTGTTGTACAGCCAGATATAGCTTTATTAGTTCTATATTGGTTATTGTATAGGAATATAGGAACATTATCCTTAAGCATTGTAGCATTATGTGCATTGTAATTATAGTAATATCCCTTATAATTACAGAGTTACCAGAGTAAGGGGAGTGAGGGGAGTTTTGTGGATAAATATAATTTTAAATAATTATACATAGGCCTATATATATTTTACATTTTTCCACAATGATTTCAAACAAGTTATAGCCTTGATTCGATAATCCTATAGAGTGTAACTGTCAAATAATTTACATATTAGTCACAGGCTTTTAACCACAAAGATGTCAACCTAACACACTTGCCAGTTCCACATTCAAGGAAAATGGCACAGCATGACATTTTGATTGAAATTGGACAGAGAGCAAAGGCAAGAGCTGTTCTCTAGTCTTTTAATTCACATGACTTCCCTAATGTCATTGTGACAGAATCTTAAAGAGTGGGTTAGACAGTGATCCAATCCCATGGTACTTCAAAGGCTATATTGTACCTTTGATGTTGGAAATCAACTTTAAAGGAGAATATAATTATATAAGTAAGATGATTCAAATTCACAAAACTCTCATGATGGTACAGGACAAGGAAACTAATGAAATCCAACTTCTCTGAGGTCCCCAAGTGGTGATTAATTCATTTTGAGTTATACATAGATAAATAAGCATGCTGTGTAGCAGTTCCCACGTGGATGTCAGTATCTTTGTCCGTTTGTCCAAATCTTTACACTTGGCCGAATGGTTTAGGCTGACATGTAACTTCATCCAGTCTGGATCCAGCATGGAACGGCACTGTTGATTGCTGAGTTAGAATATTCAGGGACTATAGAACCATATATTTTTCAATTTAGATGCTCAATATTTTCTCACTGCATCCTGCAGACACACTGGATACATATTTCCAACTTGTACATTTTAGTCCTGACATATGCTTTGGAGTAAGTTAAACATAACCCAGCTCTCTTACAAATGTGCGCAATAGCAAGCATTTCTCGATTTCTTGGTAAAGCAGAGGAGTCCAGTTGATTACATTGACATCCTGCCAGCCACTTCCTGCATGCCATGAGCTTGTCTGATGATTGAGTCCAGCTTATTTCAAATGTAATCTTTTAAGACATTTTTACTGCAAGGTGTTATCACAAAGCTGTGTGATAGCAGACAGTACAGTCTCTTTCTCTGCCTGTCTGTCTCTGTTTGTGTGCATGTGTGTGCGTATGTGTGTGACAGTGTGAATATGAAGAGGTCATTCATAGCCACTGTTTATACTGGAGGGCTCTGTAAAACAAACATTGCTGCCACAAATCCAAACAATCCAGCACCCAAAATGCACAAAAAGCTTCCAACACTCTGCAATGGGAAGTGCCCGCTGTCTGCGAGATGGAACACGAAATAACAAAATGGGTCAGCAGCGTTGGCACTGTGACGTTCAAGGGGCAATTTGCAGTTCAGCGAGGCCCAAATTAAAGCCATGAAATGTGTAGCCATAGTGTTATCAACAGGCAAAGTTCTTTAAAGCCTGCTTTGAAATAAGAATGAAGATATAGAGGGGTTATAAAATGTAATTTCTGACGTGAAGGACAATCTTTAAAGTGAGATATTTCACATTGGGGATAAGATGAAATCTTCACTAAAATTAAATTAGGCTGCACATGTCACTGCAAAAGAAAAAAAGTCCACAGACAGTTTAATTTTTGCTGACAGACAAAAAGCTTCATCCATGCTTTGCTCAGTCTGCTTTTAATGACATGTAAAGTTAAGGCTATTCAGCAATTCAGGATGTGTGTGTTTTTCATGCATTTCGACAAACAAAACTGCCGCGATTGCCAACGATACAGCCAAAAATACAAGCTGCTGTCTTTTTTAATTCATTTGAGAAGTGTCACGAGATACTAAACCAATGAGACCACACCTGTTGACCCTTGAATGCCCATTCTTGTGTTTAGCAGTGACAAAAGAGAGAGGGTGCTGTAAAGTAGCCACAAGAACCCCCTTTTTGATGTTGACCCTGCCCTGACCCCTTTGTTGGGGCCCTAACCATTTCATAGGAAGATCCAAACGCTTTAAAAGCACAATACAGGACGAGAGTGCTGCCACTGACATGCTATGAAGCCCCAATAAAACAGGGTGACCTGGAGGCTAATTGAGAGCTCGTGGTTGAGAAGAAATTAAAGGCATCTGGTGTAGCACCACAGGTTGCAAATGAAGCTACTCTTTAATTAGAGCCTGCATTAAAGGCACGGAGAAAGTATGCATTTCACTGCTGTCAGTACAGGTGTCGCATCAGGATGCATGGAAAAAGACAGAGGACTTTAATTATAGTAGTGTGTAGGAACGGTTTGTTAGAAAAAAACTTTCTTTTCTTTCTTTCTTTCTGTTAGTACTGTACTGCAGAAGTCTTTGATGGTGTATCATTAGTTGCATCAGTCAAACAGGAGGCCTGTGTTCTCCCCTTTTTGTCGCTTTTTCATAAGAACTTCTGGATTTGCATCATATTGCAGCCCACAGTATATATTCCCACAATGTGAACAATAAATTCTGTACAGCCCGTTTTATCACCCTTCTCTACGCTCAAATCGTACACTTGTGCTAAAATAGCAGAGAAAAACAGAGGAGAGGGTGGCTAATTGCAAATAACCCAATATTTGGGAGTTCAAAGGCTGTGGTGGGTTTGAGTGATAATTTTGGCTGAAGCATCACCATAAACACTAATAAAATTAAGTGCGTCGGAGGGAGGAGGGGGCGTGGCCAAGCGTCCCTTTGAACAGATCCTGTGATCAGTTCCCCCTCTCAATTAGCGTATTGTCCACTTGTCCTTTCAGCTGGGAGGGAGGGGGCAGTCTCCCCCCTAGCTTCCCTTTGAAGTGATTATCCCTTTATCTCAAGCCTGAGCGAGGAATATCTTGGGGGACAATGGCAAATTAAAGCCCATATGGAGAGAAGCGTGAATGTCTGTTTGTAAGCTCAGAGAGAAATACGGGGGGAAGGAGCGTTAGAGAAATAAATAGAGTAGAGCGAGAGAGAGAGAGGGAGAGGGACAGAGTGGCAAATAGCATCATTCTGTTTGCATGAGCTGAAGGGTGAGTGGTAGATGTCAACACTTATCCAAAAAAGTAATTTAGGGCTCGTGCCTGGGTTGACACTTGTAGCGGAGTGACTAGAAGAGCTAAAGG
>JAPMOB010228385.1:26699-38914 GCA_029875015.1 Lepomis gibbosus
GTAGGAAACACCCCCCTCCTCCTCCCTCTCAGAATAAAATCCGGTGCCATAAAATGTAAGAGCGGGCAAACAGCTCCTCCCCAGCTTGTCGGGGAGTTTGTTTTAAAGTGGAAATGAGGCTGATGGCGCACTTGGCGATTAGCCCCGCGGCTAACATGAAAGGAGAGGAAAAGACAGCTGCTAATTTTCTCCTTTGACCTTTGGCTCCCGCTGGTATTTCACACAAACGCTGATTTATGGAGGAGCCTAACAGCTCACTGCTACTGGAGGGATTACCGTAAGAGAAAGAAGGAGAGGAGGGGAAAGAGAAAAAGAAGCTGACCCCGAGCACTCACAGTATCTAAATTCATTCATTTCATCTTTTTGTTACTATCTCTGTCCTTTTAACTTCATATGTCATTCTCCTCTCTCTCATATCTCTTTGTCAAGTTTCTTTTGTTTCTCCATCTGTCTGCCTTCGTGGATTTCCAACTCAGTATCTTTTTCCATCATACTTATTATTGGCAGTCTGTTTCTGTCTGCATTTGTTCTTCATCTTGTCCATCCTTTCACTCCTGCCTCTTATGCTCATTCTGTATATCCACTGTGAAATACAGCATATTAGGTGTATGTATGTGAGTCTTCTTTGCTATGTCACACTCCTCTTAATTGTGACAAACTAACGGTCTAAAAACAAGCCCAGACATCCTGACGCCCTGTGGTGCAAAAACGTGAAAGACGACACCCTTTTCTGAGCGGAAGCTCTTTCTCATCCACCGTGCAGTGTCCAGTTGTGAATGAATGTGTTGTGTCTCAGCACTTTAGCTGCAGGGAGATCCCATCAAAGTCTGTTTCATGCAAATCCCATGTATGGATGGCACCGATGGTAAGGAGGCCCCGAAATGCCTCGGGCAGCAGAGACCCAGGAAGTGTAGATCCAGCAGCACATTCCCTTCTTCGCCTCCTCTCCCTCGCTCTGTTATTGTCCCTCTATTGTTCCCTCAGTTTGCCAAAGGGGGAGAGAGGCGCAGGGACCAACTTACAAAAAACAATCACTGGAAAATCCCACTTCAAACATTCAGGGTGGATATAAGCTTGCAAATCACAGCACGATTGGTTCTGTAATGCATTTAGCGGAGCCACTCAGTCCCTTTAAGATAAATAGTTATATTAAACTGAAACTTCATTTATGTGAAGACCAACTGCTCCAGGTCCCTATAAGTGTTTAGCAGTACACTGAAAATGACCACAACAAAAGTCATTTAGCCTTCATGGCTGATTTGTCTTAAAACAAGGAAATGGTTTGTTAATGCTGTTAAAGTGGCAAAAGTGGCTCATGCTGCCGCCCGTTGGCCCCCTTCCGCTCAAAGTGCCCCTCTTGACCAATAATAAATAGTTATTTTTGTTATTGCCCTGATTATTATATAATTATTCCTAGTTTTAGAGTTGTATTGTGTTATTCTAAAACACTGTCTAACATTATTCTTCCTATTATTCATTTTCATTGATATTTGTATTATTACCACTACCATTACTATTATTTTACATCTCTACATGAAACTTGCGTTGGGCTCCGGTATGCTCTGTTTCCTCCTTGCGCCCTCTGATATTTCTGCCTGTTAAAAGAGAATTTTCCCTTGCGACTGTCGCCAAGTGCTTGCTCATGGTGGGAACTGTTGGGTCTCTTATTTGGAAATAACTATAAATAAATAACTGAATTAAACATCTCGAAACCAGCTGCTGCACACTGCAGTGCAATTCTGCTAATTTTAGAACATTTCTATATATATTGGAGCAAGATCAGATGAGGCACCATGAGGGCAGGTTATAAAAAGCAAGTTTAATAATCTATTATAGTCTAGTTTCACTTTCTTCAGGAAAACTAAGATATACAAAATATAAGTTGTAATGTAATAACAATAGATAAAATGAATTCTGAAGATCGAGTTATGCTTGCTGAAGCAATGGTTTACTCCTTCCACACAGAGATATTCCTTAAACATTAAAAGAAAAAACAAGACAAACACATTAGTAACATACAAAATAATTCATAGGGAAGTGAAAGAGTCACAACAAGTGCAGCTCTTCACCAGCCAGAGATAACAACCAATGACTCAACCTGGTGGCAGACATGTCGGATGCAAGTGACTGCAACTGAGGAGTTCTGAAATCAGAGTAGATGTAACAGCTCTACCAGCAAAAGGAAGAACACTGTATTCCTGGGCTTTAAGTCTAGAAATGTGAACATGAAGCGTTCATGAATTTCCAAAAGCTGGTTAAAGGAGAGCCAAGACTGATGCACTGTTCATTGAGCAGCAGGAATGGATTTGATGGACAGTGGCCAGAGTGATTCCGCAATGATACGGTACATTTCCTGGTTCTTGCAAGGAAGCACCACAAATATTTTACAAATCCTCCTCCTCTCTGGTTTACAGCTTTGGGAATTCTCCCAAATATTGACTAAAGAGACAAATATCATGAAACCCATAGTGAATTCTGTTTTAGGGTAAAATCTGTCTTTGAGAGAAAACAGCCAGTGTTTTGACCCCCAAATTAATAAAAATACATACAATTTAAATTGGATTATAAAGCTTCTTACTAAGAACATCAGCACATTATAACCTATATATCAGGGTAATAACAGTGTGCCAAAATAAATCTTTGCAGCCATGTTAATACACTGCAGAGTTTTAACGGTATCTCTCTCTCTCTGTCTCTCTCTCTCTCTCTCCACCTTTAGTTCTCACCCTCTGGGTTTCATTGGGAGTTCAAGCAGGTCATTAGCAGAGTAATTACAGTGGGAGAGAGGGCATCCATTATGAAAATGCAAGTGTGTGTGCATGTGCACATGTGCCTGTCTGTGATCACCATGAGTGAATGTGTGCATGCATGTGTGTGATCACAATGTGTGTGTGTGTGTGTGTGTGTGTGTGTGTGTGTGTGTATGTGTGTGTGTGTGTATCAATCACTCCAGTGTGGGTGACGACGAGGAGCTGTTTGTCTTTCTCATAAAAAGGGAAAGGGGATCAAAAAGGCCGGTCTACCAGCTGGACCTTCAATCACACTGGGACAACATGACTTTAGAGCCCTGGGCAGCTGGAGCTCTGGGGACTAATGGAGTTTGTGTGTGTGTGTGTGTGTGTGTGTGTGTGTGTTGAACCCTTTAATCAGGGTCCCTGCACATTTTCCATTTCCAAATTCCATGCTTATCCTAATTCCGGTTTATTACAACTTGGGTCTTATATTTGTAGTTTTGGCCAACATTTCTATCAGTTATGATAAGACTGCACTTACCAAAGCAATTGCTGAGATCTGGTAACATGGAGACAAAGCCAGAGTCAAGATATATGATGATCAGACAGGTTTGAATAAAAGACGAACTATATAATCTTCTTTATCTAGAGATAAAACTGAAAAGAATTGTGAAACAAGCTTATTGTAAAGTGCCATCTCCAAACAGTTTGTTTTGTTGATAGAAAAACATGAAATCCTCACATTTGCAAAGCTGGAATCAACATTTTTTTTCTTTCATTTTTGCTTCAAAAACAACTGAAGCGAATAATAAGCGGTCAAAATGGTTTGTGGATGAATGTTCTATTGACTGATAGATAAATCGACTTATAGATGTAGCTCTATGTCAAAACTGAAGAAGTCCTGTGATGGATGCTTATAATGATCAGGTTGGGCTTTCATTTTCATTTTCAATCATCAGGTTTTTTTCATCAGGTTTGGATAACCTGGGAATTTGTTTCCAACCTGTCTGACCATCTCGCAGTCTCCCGTCTCTCTCTCCCATCAACACCTGTTATTTCTCTACGGTACGCTAACTAAAAAATACATGACACAAAAAAAGTCTATACTTCCAAACTTGAAATGAAGGAGTTCAACAATTTAGTGCGTTTCATTGAGAAGTGGGGAAAAGTAGTTGAGTCTATTGCAAACATGATTACACCTATAAATATAATGTAATCATACATGTCCCATAAAGAAGTGTTTGAAATAATGTAGATGATGTTGTGAAAGCTGGAATGACAGCAGCAGCCAAACTTCAATCTTCTCAATGCATTTTAAAGCCATCAACATGCACAACTTACACATTGCTGCATGACAGCGCCATTTTTATCATACTTCCTCCAAAACATTAGCTGCCACCTGGAAGAAACAAAAGGTAAATTATTTCCAAGTTAACAAACCACACATTACACATCTTCTTCCCAACTCCTCTCATGTTTTCTAACTTTTAGCAAGTTGCATCATCGACTTACTGCCAGCACAGGTTGTTCCCACACTGAAGCTCATTTGTTGCTGGCTCTGTAACTTAGTGAGCTGTAGGATAATCTGTGACATGGCACTGACTTGAGTGTTTAAAAAAATACAAGATGCGTGTTGTCAAATGAACAGGAATGCACAAGCTACTGCAAGTTCAGCAGCTACGCAGATGAGATGAGAGCTCAAAATCCTTGCACATTCTTGCCAAGACATTCCACAGACATAACTTATCATATTTCCTTTCAAAGCCCCCCGCCCCCGAGCTCCAAAGTTCCAAAATGTCACCCTACTTGCTTTTCTGCCCAATATAAATCACCTCCCTGCTTCACAAAGGGGAGAGGATTTCACCTGGGTGTGTGTAAGTGCATACATGTGTGCGCATATGTCAAGGCAGCAAGATCAAGGCTGCAGGAGAGGCATGACTCCAGAGTTAAAGATCTTAACACGCCTGTTGTACCTATCATGTTGACAGTTTTTTGTCTGACAGCCTTGTCCCTTGTTCTATGAAGATCAATTTAGGCTCTGTGTTTGACATTTAGGGTGGGTTTATTAAACACAATGATTGTTTTGTCAAGTACGGAGACACATGAAAGGAAGTCCAGTGCTTTCACTGGTGCTGCTAGAATGATGACCATTCATACTTCATACATAGCACTGAGGGCTCATGGGCATGGTTCCGCAAATTTTTTTGTTGGTTGTCAACATTTTGTTAACCACAGCAACGAAAAAAGGTAAAATTTAGGGCTGTCAAACATTAATGTTAATCGCTGAATTTCAATAGTTAATCACGATTAATCGCATGTTTTATCACGATTAAAATTCTATTATTATATCTCTTAACTGTTTTAAGTCTGTATTAACAATGATAACAATTCTTACCAGTGCATCTGGATAGGAAATCAAATTAATGCAAAGAAAGTTAGTTTATGAACTTTACTTTAGATTTATTTGATTATTTCAAATCAAAGCATGTGAAACCATACTGAGGTAAAACAATCAATGTCTTCAGATATGTAATCTTCCTTAATTAAGCTTGCTTTCCAAAACTCTACAGCAAAAGTTCATGTACAAAACGTACACACATTACTGTGCATAACAAACAAAATACTCCATAGCTACATTTATTTGACATATGACACATATTTTTGAGTTCAGTTGAAACCAATGAGACAGAATTTGCTTTAAGTAGGAATTTCAATTTGGCCTCTTTCTCTGTTACACACGTTATATATGCGGGCAACAATTGTCCCCCCGCGATGACAACGGACTTGTACTCTTCAAAATAGTGCTTTGCCTCGCTGTTTTGCCTCGATGTTCGCTGACATCAACCAGATAGCTGTACTAGCTGCATGGTAACATTAGCTTAAGCTCGAAGTGCTTCGGTGATATTTTAATTCCATCTAAAACAAGGTGCATACTGCTTTTGACTTTTCAACGGAGCTGTCTGGGAGTTTCTTAAAGTAAAATGCGCCATTTAGGACTGTGTTTTTGTCTATCTTCATGGCTGCAGCAGGAAATAGGAAGTGTCTGTGGCAGCATGACAACAAGTAAGGGTGCATCGAAGGGTCAAAATAGTAGCAGCCAAAGATTTTTTTTCCCAAGATTCTTTGGTAACAGCACCAGTGACGGTGTAAAATAAGAATATTTGACACACGCCATCCATTCATCCATCCATCATCAACCGCTTATCCTGCATACAGGGGTCACGGGGGGCTGGAGCTAATTTGCTGACATCGGACAAAAGGCGGGGTACACCCTGGACAGGTCGTATTTGCCACACGCGAATAACACAATTAAAACACATCATGATCGGTCCTTAATCTCATCGCAATTAACGTCTTAATCCTGACAGCCCTAGTAAAATTGCATGTAGTATGAAAAACTACATTGAAAAACTCACAAATTTTAGCATGTATGGTTTTCTTGCCTAAACCTAACCAAACTACAACTGTTTCACAATATTATGTCTTTAATGTCATGTGAGTACCGTCACGTGACTTATGTGAAGTTGTTAATAGGGGTGTGATGAGACACTTAGCTCAGAAGACGAGATGAGACATGATATTAGGTAGTTTGTTCAAGCACATTAAGCAAACACTCCTTTTACATTTGCTCCACAACGCTCTCTCTCTCTCTCTCTCTCTACTGTTTCCACTCAGACAAGAAGCGTGCACGTAACTCAGATGATGGCTCGTGATTTGGTGGATTTTCGGTGTAAGAAAGGGAATTTTTGAGCAGATCATAGCAAGATAAAGGAGAAGAGAGCCACAAGTTTAATATTGGCTTTTTCCGACCTGTATTTGATTTGGACCACATATGAAAATGGCTCAAATCCAAACTGGAAAAGATCGGCTACCATGTTCCATGTGTGATACTGAGCTGGTGATAAACTTAACACTTATGTTAAAATAACAAGAAATATTGAACAAATCAACTGCAACAAATGCTGAAAGTCAAACGTTGATTACAGTTTTTTTGCTATGAAATTTGTTGAAATATCTTTGGTGTTTGTTTTGGTTAAATAGTTTTCTGTACTGATAATGCCCCTTTCATATTCTCCATGGGGCGTGAACTTTTGCTACAGACAGACACCGTCAGTACTAGTTTGTTATTTTAGTTAAATTCCAACAGCCAAGCAGGCAGTCAACCATCTAAGGGACTGACGTTGTTTGCTGATCCTTAGTCCCTTCTTTGATTTGAGCGCTATTTACAGTACTCTGTGTCTCCACGCTTAAGTTCCTGCTTTGAGTTTTGACAGTCTTGTCATTTGCCATCACTACAACTGGACAATATAAAGGGACAACACTAAGTGTGCAGGACCTGTAGTAATACAATATGCAATTGCAATAACACGTATACAAAAATATCGTCTGTTGGAAATCAGTAGCCATGTTTCCATCTAATTGTCATGATAGTTTTAAGCAGACTTTTGAAATGTTTCAAAAAAGAAAAAAAAAAGAAAATGCTATATATGAGTGTTTCCATCAGCTGGTTTGAAACAAATAAACCAGACTATGGCAAGCATAGTTATGTCAGTAGTTGACGTTACACATGGCTGTGATAAACAAGACATATGGGTTCCCAACCAGAAACAAAAGCAGCTGCATGGAACTGAAGGCCATTGATCTTAGAAAAATGGAGAGATGTCCTCAGGAATGTATTTCAAGTGGGCAAACTGCCACCAGCCATGTCTCTGAGAGTTATGGGAATATCCAGTAAGGCGCCGACAACAGAAACAGCTGATCAGATATGAGTTACAAGTTCCCTACGTCAGAACAAAGTGTTTCCATCTCCCATTTAGCGCGTTAACTCTTTTTCGACAAAGGCAAAAACCACCTCAAGCGAGCGTAAAAGCTTTTTTGCGAAATTAAGGATTTCTTTTCAATGCGATACTTCAAAATGCGCATTAAAAAACTTTGATGGAAACACGGCTAGTACTAACTTTATCAAACCATTAAGTGGAATGTTAAGTATTATAAACCCACAACTTAAACCACAACACCATGTGTCATTTTTAAAAAACGCTTCCCCTCAGACATCAGTCAAGGGGAATGCTCACCTATATTAGATACTGTTTCAATAAATATGTCCAAAACCAGTTTTATCCTCTTTAAAAATGCACCCATTGAATCTGATTCTTCATTTGGTCACACAGCACGGGCCATTTGGGAGTCACTTTTTCAAATCTTTCTGTATTTCAACAGCAGGAGATAACTGAGCTGAACTTGAAACTGGCTGAACTAATATGTAAGGTCCGCTCAGGGAGAGACATTACAAAAGTAAAACCAACAAATCTTTAAGACATCTGTAGTTGTGTGGTTAAGCCTGTGACATACTGAAGGTAATACGACCAGCTGAGGTTACAAGGAG
This sequence comes from Lepomis gibbosus, assembly GCA_029875015.1. Taxonomy (NCBI): domain Eukaryota; kingdom Metazoa; phylum Chordata; class Actinopteri; order Centrarchiformes; family Centrarchidae; genus Lepomis; species Lepomis gibbosus. The sequence goes on from JAPMOB010228385.1 coordinate 34,818, forward strand.
TGGGTGCATCTTTGTCTCTGTGTGTCATGGCATCAGCCTGTCTGTTCCCAGTCTTTTTCAAGGACTCAGTGGGTAAACAGGTTTTTAGACAAGGTTTCAAAACCACAGATCAAAGGAAGAGGTGTGTTACAAATGAGGTGAATTACAGTGTAGGAAAGAGATAACCGGTGTGGCGACTGCACTCCTGCCAAAAGCCTTTCTTATAAACTCCTTCAAAGGTGGAAAAGCGGTTGACGCAACATCTAAATATGTTCCACTGTGTGTTTATATAAGCAGCTCTGTTGTTACCTTGTATGTCCAGTTTTAGTGGAGGATTGAAGGATTATAATATGTCTTCTATGGATTTAGAACATTTTTGAAGTCAAGACTCAGACAAACCCTTCAAAGCCTGTTGTGTAATTTCAAAACTGCATGGTCACCAAAGCAAAACTTAGAATAGTGAGAAGTTGGTGGAAGGCTTTTGACCCTGCACAAGTGATAGCTAAATGCATGGAAGCAGCTTGGAAATGGTTTCAGACACATTCTTTAGGCAACCTTTTTTTAGTCCCTTTGGAATCTGAATGATATTTCAGTCAAAAGGCGAGAGCAAAAGCCTGTGGTTGTGTGGGTGAAATTCGGAAACCATCCAATGTTCAAAGCCTTGAAATACATATGCCACACAATGTTAAAGCATTCCTTTTCACAATTTACAATGCATAAACATGATGGTTTACAGAGGCCCAGGGTGATTATTTGCTCAGAGGTCTAGTTTCAGCTATTTCAGGTTTTCTAGAGGCCGCCCCTCGATGCCGCCCCACAAAGTGATTCTTTAAAGTGTTAAACCACAGGAACCCCTAGCCTTGGTGAATGCAAAACACTGACTGTTTAAACTTTAGATATCCAACACAGATTGTCCAGACAGCACAAGCAACAAAGAGCAACTCATGCCTATATAAAAAGATCATAAACTATCTGGGCATTTATGTTGATTTTTTACAATAAATGCCTTCATCCATTCCTCTAATGTGACAGCATTTCACACATTTCTGATTTTTATGAATGAAAGAGGCCTGGTAAATATATAAAGGTAAACACGTCTGTGATTGCATGACAGAAATATATTGTTTCTCATAAAAGAGTTGACATGTAAATCACACACTGCGTATGATGAGGTCTGACAAGTTGCACTTTAAAACTCGACTTTGCTCTGGGTCATGTATTCATGGCATCGTCTTTCTGCACATACAGAACATGAACTTACTGTCAGCAGCTCTGATAACACAAGAGAGAATGCACCAATTTCTCATCTTTCAAAAGTTCTGAAAAACCTAAGCCGAGCAGCATCTCCACAAGGGCCCCACTGATGTATCTTGAAAGTCTGTGACTTCTCAGTTTGCATTTGATACGGTGCCTTTTTAGCAGCCATGCGAGAAAGCCAGTTATGGGAAAACTGCAAAAGGGAGAGACAGGACGAGCTCCTGGGCCTTCAGAAGTCTTGTCAAAAGCCTTTCCTTTCTATGCTTTGTCCCACCGATATTCATCTTGCCAGTTGAAAAGTGAAGACGGCAAAAACTTCGGGCTTGAAAAGAACTTTTCAACTTCTAAGAGACACCTCGCAACAGGACTGAGTGTTTGAAAAAAAAGAGAAAAAAACCTGAAACAGTAGGAATGGAAAGGACTTTCAGGCTGAGAGGCATGTTAAAGAATCACATACCGCGTTTGGAAAATGAAGCGAAGATGAATATGGCATTGTCCTCTGCTGAAAAGAGCAACCAGGCACGTACAGAGTGTGTTTATTCTGGCTTGCTTTGTGTTCCCACAACCCTAAAATCAATTTGACATATCCCAATAAACATACACTTATCAGCTTTCTATATATTCTCAGTCTGAATGGGAGTGTGTGTGTGTGTTTGTGTGTACGAGACAGACATCGACAGATGTAGCAGAAACACAGAGCTTGTGTGTGTATATGTGTGCGGTGATGTGCATATGTTTATGTATTAGCTACAACCAGCAGTTACACCTTGTTAGACAGAATTCTTCTCAGAACTGTCGTCCTGCAATGTGCTGTTAAAAGAAAAGTTTAATAAAGTTTGATCACCATTTATTTTATCTCAAAGATCAGTGGGGCCTTTCAAAATTTGCAGAGCAAAAACTTTCACTCCACATCTTTTTGCCTCAACTCTACTCGTCTCTCAAAAGAAAGCTGACTTCATCATCGCACCTCGAGAGTTTGATGAAAATGAATGCTAAGCTCTTGAATCCTTTCTTTCTTTCGCTCAATGGCAAAATGAATAAATGATATTTCTCCCTTTAATCGACGCACTCAGTGATAACAAAGAGACTTTGAGACACTTTGAGGACACCTAACGATCAGAAGCATCAGGAGGTGCTCTTCGTTTTCGTTGACGGACAGGCAGATCAAAAAACAAGCCCCTTAAACGCTTTACCCACTTTAGAATAATCTCGCTTTTTTCCTTTTTCAAGCACAAAGTGGGAAGAGAGAATAATCGTTTCATCTTTACTCTCCTCTCCAGTTTCAAAGTTATTTTGCCCGTGATAAAGCGCTCTGTATTGACGACTTCGAAGGTGCCTTGTCTCTTGAAAGAAGTGACATTTTATCTATATATAGTGTTAGAGTGTGCTTCAATTTAACTTCGTCTGGCGCAGAGCGTGTCTAGTGTTGATGTGGCTGACAGCTGCTGGTTGAAAGACGCGGGGAAAGTACTGAAGATTCAAATGAAGTTTTGCCATGACGACAGGGGCTTGATGTATGCTAATCAATCGATGGGGTAGAAAATATGCTTGCTGGTGGAGAGAGAAAAAAGAAAAAAGTGTGAGTGACAGAAACTTGTCAGACAGCACTCACCGAGATATCAAAAAGTCACAAAGTTTGCGTCGCCACACAAGAGCCCAAATCGCATGTGGTATATGCTACAAAAGGTTTGACTTGAAACACATCGCATTTGATATAAAGGAAAAGAAATTGGGACAATTCTCCATATGCTGTGGCAGCAAGGAAGAATTTTAAGAAGGGAGGGGGGCAAGCTTTGTCTCTGTGACACCTACGGTGAATTCCTGAGAAGATTCTAGGTCTGTCTGAGCCTCTTCATCCTTCAACACGGGCCATAGGATGTTGAATTTACATCACAAAAGACCCCGAACTGCCTCAGCAAGTAAAGGTATAACAGACGATCAAACAGACACATCAGATCAGATATATCAAACATCAGTATCTTACAGAACACATTGTGAAAAATGGACACGACGTCTGCTTTAAAAAACAGCCTAAAAATATTCATTCAACTTTATCAGAGTTGTTTAAAACTTAGTAATATCGTAGCCAGATGCTTGCAAGTTTACCACCGTGAAGCTGCTCTCCGGGCTACCTGACTCTGAGAATTTGGGTGAAAACCACAACATCTGAACTGCTGCTGTTCATTTTAGCGTTCAGCTCAGCAGCCAGGGCTTTCGCAACGCAGTAAAAAAATCCTTTCCAGATGTGTATCCCTGTGGAATTCCAGGAAACACACACAATCTCCTCTGATCTGTTCATCCACATGTATGTCTCATATGTGTCAAAAACGGCAGGTTAAGATGACTGAGACAGCAAATCCAAACACCGCCAAAAAACGGTGAAGACACGCCATTCCTGGCTTCGCTCCTTTCATCTCTTAAATGTGGATTTATCAGAGTGGTTCTGGGCTCTACTCTGTACGGAGGGTCTTAATTGCATGTTGTTAAGCCAGTACATGTGAAGATTTAATCACACGCCTCTGTGTTAACCAGCAGAGACCCGCATCATTAAGACAAAACAAACAGGGGAGTGTCATAAACATTTTAAGCCTGCAGAGGAGAGCGAGGAAGCGCACTTGCCCTTTTTGTGTCAGAGCCACAAAAACTCTTCCAAACCCAATGTCAGAGCACTAAAGCCTCACATACTAACAACTATGTTCCTGTGTACAATATCTGACTCATATTTACACACAGAATGGAGGACGTGTTCTGTTCACGTTGGCCCTCACTCACACACACAGGCACACACACACACACACACACACACACACGCACACACACACACACACACACACACACACACACACACACACACACACACA
>JAPMOB010228388.1:0-10015 GCA_029875015.1 Lepomis gibbosus
GGTTGATTGGAGGTATTGAAAGAAGCGCAGGTGGTAGGATGAGTGAGGGAGGCGTGGTCCTGTTCCTGAACCTCAGTTTAAAAAACTCCATATGGACTTCATTTGCTTAATGGGTGAGGAAGTAAAAAACAATTGCAGCCAAACTACAGCATGCCAAGTGCTTCTCAGTCACTGTAGTTCAACCCCCGATTTGACGCACATTGACCAGTTGTCATTCATTTTTAGATTTGTCAGTGAAGAAGGGAAAGTGGTGGAGAGATTCATTGTTTTTTAGCCTGTTCACAGCCACACAAGAGCAAGTTTTGCTGAATGTGTAATCAAAATGGTTCAGGGACTTCAGGTGATGTGAGCAGCCTGGACCTGGAGCTCCGGCGCATCCTATAATCTTAGAACTACACGTTATTATTTTGACAACCTAGCTAAGTCGTTACAGAGTACTAACTCCTGGGAATGTCTTTGGAGCACTTCTGGAACAACTCCACCAGCAACATGCTCCTGAATCAAACTAAGAAGACCTCCACTGCCGAAAAGTCCCACTCCTGCACACAGAGAACTGAGGACAGGATCTTGACAGAAGTTAAGGGGGCTTTACACTCCCTACAAACAGGTAAGATGGGCTGGGTTGTGAGTTCTATAAAAAATCTTTACTACTACAACCCTTACTTAATATGTTTTGAGCTGTTTTATTCCCATGTCGCTGACAGAAGTGGATATTAGCCTTATACTCAAAAAGGGGAAGGCAAAAGTGTAATGCTGAGGTGGGGAACTTTATTCATTGTGTTTCAACTGTAAATATATTAACGAATATTGGAATAAAATAGTGGATAGACTATGTCTAATTTTTGATATTAAATTGAGCAAGGCCGCTTTATCCTTATTGTTCAGTCTACCACCTGAACAACATAAAAGCACACACACGCTAGGTGGCACAAGGTCATTTTTGTTATATTACCTATGAAATATGTTACATACAGAAAGTTTAGGATTAAGGTATTTTATAGTATATGGTCCTTGTTTTTTAGACTATATGGGTACTAGACCATTGTGCCAAAAGGCTTGGTAGATCATAACTGGGAAGCAACACAGTGTACTACATGACTGATGTGCTTTAGGGTTGCATGAATTTCAATATGTGGCCTAGGAGTTTAAGGGTTAGTGATATTATACTGTGTAGGCGTGCAGGATTTGTGTTGTCTCTAATGTGGGCTACTCCCCCCACCTCTGTTATTCTTATTTATTCATCTGCTTTATTGTATTTTATCATTTCTGATCTTTATTTTGATGTGTGACGTGGCCTCCCCCTCCTTTTTGTTTTGTTTTTGATTGTTTGTTTTGTTTGTTTGTCTTTTCAAACTTTATGAATTACTTTATGAGTTAGTTGGGTGGAACAGCGGGTATGAAATGTTTTTGACTACTCTGGATATGTGTGTATACCGTAGAGTAGCATCATATGCCAAAAAAAACACAAAAACACAAAAAATTGGGTTTGTAATTTGATTAAATCTATGTTGCCTCCTGGTTTTGTTGTTTCTGAAATAAAAATGTGTGTGAAAACTATGTGTGAACTGTCATGCTATCAAAGGACTTTAGAGAATGTATGAGTCTAATCCAATGACCCAACAATCACTCACAAAATGTATGTGTGTTTGCTCCACGCAAAGATTGCACAGCTACAGTCCTACAATCTCTTATCTCTCTGTGCAGTCAAAAGCAGCCATTTGCTCAGGTATTGCTCTGTGTTTAAAGCATGTAGAATCTACTGGTGTCAGACCTCTGTTTGCTCTTAGCAAAGTGTTTGATCACCTGTGGGATTTGTAATTGCAACAATTCATCTGCAAATACACACATGTCATTTTCCACAGTAGGAGAAATGTCTGCTACTTTTCTTTACGTTGGTCTTGCACTTGCATATGCATAGGCATTGTTCTCACAAATAGTGACTATAGAAAATCTATCCACATGAGGGAAACATGCAGTGACACATTGATTTAATTATCATTGCTTGAAGAGACAGCTTCAGTCATGCAATGAACCAGCTTTCTAGGAAATCATCTTTAATAACCATGACGATGCGTTGCATATTCTCATTTGATCCACCACATATGTGTTCTATCCCTGTCTATCCAGCTGCACATGAAACAGCTGTATATGTCTTGCTTACATGTCCTTCATCCTTTCTGAAAACATTTATGTGAGCTAGTGTCTTGTCCTGTTCACTATGACTTACAGTCAAGAAAAGAGCAGTGGAATTCAGCTCATTTTTAAATCTTATTTATCTAAAACCAAACATTTACACCAGTTTGTCAGGCTCCAGGTGAGGATTTTATGCTTCAGTGAGTGATGCCTATGTCATAATGTGTTTCTAGTTTGCCTTGTAATGTACATTTATAATCTATCCTGTTGTCTGGGAAGAAAACAAAGAATTACCATACAAAAATAAACCCAGACAATGTAACATGCTTTGTGTTGCAGAATGGTTATGTCATATTTGGAGAGTATGTTCTTTTTTAAATGATACACTGATGCTTGTCTATCATTCATCTCCATGCGTGCATATGAATGCAGAATCTCTAGCAAGGAACCAGATTCTGGTATCAGATGCATTGTGTTTATTGTCCCAAGTATTATTGACCACTTATGTTTGATCGGGCCCAAAATGTAATCTTGGAACATCTAGCAGTGGGCTAGGTAGTGGTACAGGTTTTGGTACAAGCTGGGTTTACTTAGCTCTCTTCTCTCTCTTCCTGGGGTAGTCACAATGCCAACAGATTTCAAACAATGATGACACTTCATATCAGGAGGAAATCAACAATCTTGAGGATGGTGCACAGGGAACAACCTAATGCTCCACGTCAGCATATCCAAGAAGCTGATTGTTGATTTTAGGAAAAAGGAGGCAAAGACACACACTCCTTTCTACATCAGTGGAGCTGAGATGGAGTAGGTGAACAGTTTTAAATTCCCATGCCAATTTCTTATAAAATTTTACAGAGGAGCAATAGAAAGCATCCTAACTGGAAACATCACAAACTGGCATGGGATGTGCATGGCCCAGGACCGGAGGGCTCTGCAGTGGGTGATTAAAACTGCTCAGAAGATCATTGGTACCCATCTAACATAAATGTGGCATGGAACTTACTGCTATGCTGGTTTCGCAAATCCTCTCCAGGAACCATCACCTTATCGTGGTGGAGAGGTTTGCGTGCCCCAGTGAGCCTGGAGGTTGTGTTGTCTGGAGCCCGGAGTTCCTGGTAGGGTCCAAGGCAAAGTGGTTCCAGGTGAGGGGCCAGACTGAGAATGGTTCACAAAGACGCCTGATGAAACGACAAGAAAGAGGCCCCCTTTCTCCTGCCCGGAGGAAGCCCCATCTGGAGGCCCCTGCCCCTGGTGGCCCCTGGTGGCCCCTGGTGGCCGGGTTTGCCCCTCTCCATCCTTTGGACCCACCATCCATCGGAAGTTCCGGGGCAGGTGCACTGCCACATGGGTGGCAGTGAATGTCAGACGCCTCATCCGACCAGATCCAGGCAGCGAGAATGTGGAACATTACCTCTCTGTGGGGGAAGGAACCGGAACTTGTGCGGGAGATGGAGCGCTACCAGTTAGATCTGGTGGGGCCAACCTCCTCACACAGTCTCGGTTCTGGATCCTTTCTGCTGGGAGACTTCAACGCGCATGTGGGCAATGATGGAGATACCTGGAAAGGCGTGATCTGCATGTTTTGGACACTTGGGTGAACAGGGGGTGGAGCTGTCAACTGATCACCATCTGGTGGTGAGTTGGGTCAGGGGGTGGGGGAAGACTCCGGACAGACCCGGTATGCCCAAACGGGTAGTGCGGGTGAACTGGGAATGTCTGGAGGAGGCCCCTGTCTGTGAGATCTTCAACTCAAACTTCCGGGGGAGCTTTTCTGGCATCCCTGTGGAGTTTGGGGACATTGAACATGAGTGGGCATTGTACAAAGCCTCTATTGCTGAAGCCACAGTGGGAGGCTGTGGTCTCAAGGTCTTAGGTGCCTCAAGGGGCGGTAACCCTCAAACATCGTGGTGGACACCGGTGGTCAGGGAAGCCGTCCGACTGAAGAGGGAGGCCTTCCAGGATTTGTTGTCTCGGATGACTCCTTGGTTGCAAGGTACCGACCGGTCCAAAGTGCTGTAGCATCTGCTGTGGCAGATGCAAAGCAGCGGGTGTGGGAGAAGTTCAGAGAAGACATGGAGAAGAACTTTCGGTTGGCAACAAAGGGCTACTGGAGAACTGTCCGCCATCCAGGGTGCTGGAACGGAGGGTTCGGCCGATAATCGAACCTCAGATCGAAGACGAACAATGCGGTTTTTGTCCCGGTTGTGGAACAACTGACCAGCTCTTGACTCTCACAAGGACCTGGAGTGGGCTTGGGAGTATGCCCATCCAGTCTACATGTGTTTTGTAGATCTGGAGAAGGCGTATGACCGGGTCCCCCGGGAGATACTGTGGGAGGTGCTGCAGGAGTATGGGGTGAGTGGAGCCCTTCTTAGGGCTATTCAATCTTTGTACATCCAAAGCGAGAGCTGTATCAGAGTACTTGGCAGTAAGTCGGACTCTTTCCAGGTGAGGATTGGCCTTCGCCAGGGCTGCGCTTTGTCACCAATCCTGATATTCATGGACAGGATATTGAACCGTAGCGAGGAGGGGCTGCGGTTCGGTGTAATAGTAGCCTGCCAGAAGGTGCAATGACTAAACCTCACTCCCTGATGCCTTAAGAGATGTGCTAGCGACAGACGCTAGATGGGTTTTAGCCTCCCACGCTAAAGGTTTTCCACTTTATAGTAAACTCAATCTTGAGGCCCACTAACTGAAGAATTTCCTAAGTTTGGAATGCATAGACCTTGTCCTAAATTCAAAATAACCACTGTTGTTAGGTCTGTATGGCAGTTACAGTGAAGATGGGGGACAACATGAGCACCAAAATATTATGACTGAAAGACTACTCAAACCATATAATGAAGCTTTTCCTGGACTATGTATTAATGGGTATATTGTCATTGACTGCCAAGATGAGTCATTTTGAATTAGATTGACATGCTACATCTGCAAATCTTCATTCTGGGCCAATTATTTCGAAAACCTCCCAGAAAGGTGGTATTTTGTCTCCTATTGGACAGGATTAATCGCTAAAATTGAAGCTAAAATTGAAGCTAAAATTGAACATCTTTCTTTTCTTGTCGATTATAGCTAGCTAGTGACAAGTGAAGTAAGAAAGCCGTTGTCATGGATACAGTCTCATGTACATTCTAAACACAGATGCAGGCATGACAGGACAAGGACAGATTGATAAATTAGGTTTACAGTTCTAGTTAGGCTTTCTTAAATTAAGATACGTGGTCTGAGAAAGGATAGGACACGGTCATGAGTTTAGGAATTGCCTCTGTAATAGGAAGGTTATTCCTATCTTTGAAACTCAAGATAGGAACATATTTCTGTATTGAGGCACCTGTTCTACATCTTGTTACTGTATATTGGACTTCTTGCTTCACTAGCAGCCAGCCCAGAGGATAGTGATATTTTGGCTGGTTGGACTGTCAGTCCCTGTAACACTAGACCATTACCATGTTTTGATGATGGTAGTAGAGAATGCTACTACTAACAAGTTACTACTTGGTATTATAACAACGTGGAAGTGATTGGGAGAAACAGAAAACTCAGTCACAAAGTGGTAGGCCACAAAAATCACAGAGCAGGGTCAGCGCATGAGTTAAGAAGTCATCCACTTGCAGAATCAATACAGGCCTCCAAATGTTGTGTGGCCTTCACATTAGCTCAATAACAGTGTGCAGAGAGCTTCATGGAATGGGTTTCCGTGGCTGAACAGCTACATCCAAGTCTTACATCACCAAGTGCAATGCAAAGTGTCAGATGGAGTGATGTAAAGCACGCCGCCACTGGACACTAGAGCAGTGGAGACGTGTTCTCTGGAGTGACGAATCACACTTCTCTGTCTGTGTTTGGCAGTTTCCAGAAAAACTACTTGCCTGCAGGGCCCTAGATGAGATTTGAAATTGGCGCCCCCATTACATTACTGCTCCGCTGGTAGCATGCTATCCCCTTTAGACCGTTCGAAACCAACCGAAAACAGATATACCAGGCAGAATTCTCACCACAAATCCTCACAAATATTAACTTTAGCAGCTCCAATAAAGTGCAGCTCACAGTCCTAAACAGAGCAACATTGCGACTCAGTATTTAGATGTTTATATGTCACAACTGTCTGGACTCACAATGGAGGTGCTCTTGATTACTATCATGGTGCAGAGTTGAAAACTTTCTCTTGCGGCGCCTCCTGACATTTTGCGCCCTAGGCAACCGACTATGTCACCTGCCACAGGCCGGCCCTGCTTGCCTGATTGCATTGTGCCAAGTGTAAATTTTGGTGGAGTGGGGATTATGGTGTGGTGTTGTTTTCAGGGGCTGGGCTTGACCCCTTAGTTCCAGTGAAAGGAACTGTTAATGCTTCAGCATACCAAGTCATTTTGGACAATTTCATGCTCCCAACTTTGTGGAAACAGTTTGGCCCCTTCCTGTTCCAACATGAGCAACAGTGCACAAAGCAAGGTCCATAAAGACATGGATGGGCGAGTTTGGTGGGGAGAACTTAACTGGCCTGCACAGAGTCCTGACCCCAACCCGAACACCTTTGGGATGAATTAGAGCAGAGACAACATCTGGGCTATTTTAGAATTCTAGCATTCTAGAAGAATGGTCAAAAATTCCCATGAACACACTCCTAAACTTTGTGGAAAGCATTCCCACAAGAGTTGAAGCTGTGAATATAATAGCTGCAAAGGATGGGTCAACTCCATATTAAACCCTATGGATAAGAATGGGATGTCATTAACCTTCATGTGCATGTAAAGGGAGGCGACCCAAATCTTTTGGCAATATAGTGTATATTGTTCAGTATCGCCTGACCTGCAGAATGTTGAAAGCACTTTATCAGTGCTGGCATGCAGCATGGGCTCCCTTTCACATGCCAGGTGTTACAGAAAAACAAATACACCTGCATACGAGTTTTGTTTCATTTTCACACCTAACCTGATCTGATGGTGGATTTTGCAAGCCTCAGTGTTCCAGCATCCCCAGCAAAGGTCACTGAAAAATGACAAATGTTAGTGTTGTGTACATCAACATCATATCTCAAAACTTAACACAGCTGTGTTAAGAATGTGTTAACACTACTCAAATAACCGTGATTCATAGCTTTCTTTCAATCAGTTTAACCAGAGGACAATTACTCTCTTCCTACATTTCAAACTTCCACTGCCCTTACAATAAAATTGCCAAGTGAGTTTTCCTTTTTGGTAAAATAATAATATAGGAAATAGTGAAATAGGCACAGTTTTTAATTTTTGAATTTTTGGAAAATCCGGACGGCCGGTTTGAGTCCAGCTCGGACCAGAGTTGCAGAGTGTGGACTGGTAGCTGGAGAGGTTCACCTCCTGGGCGCTGCCGAAGGTGGCCTTGAGCAATTCCCTGAACCCCTAACTGCTCGGGGCGCCACAGCGAGTGGCAGCACCCTCGATCTGAGATCTCCCTGTGTGTTGATGATGTGGGTCCTGTTTGTGCACCTGTGTGTATAATAGTAACAGAGTGAAAAAACATTGAATTTTCCCTTGCGGGATTAAGGTAGTATATCTTCTTCTTCTTCTTAGAAATCCTGCAACAAGCAGAAGAGAAGCTGGAAGGTGGGAAGGTCAGGGGGTTCCAAAAATTAAGCTTTTATACAGGAGCCCCTTAACAGCTTTTTCCAGACATGTTTAGGTCAGTAGCAACATCTCACATTAAATCATATGTGTTTCACTCTCTTCTCATGTATAAGCTACTTGTCGTTGTTAACACTGTGAGTCTTACTTCTTCCCTAGCATTTTATCTTTGCCTAAAAAGATGGCTTTTTAGTTGATGTTGTTGCTTGAAGCTTAACACAAGAAGATCGAATCAAAATAAAAAATCAAATTTCAACTGTTTCCATGTTTTAAGCTCTCAGCATAGTCCATGCTGTCTGCAACAATAAATGTATACATACTTTGCTTTCATCCGTATGGGAGTTGCCTTTGTTCTCTGAGACTGTAGTAGACTCTGTGAACTAATCCATAGCAACCACACAGGAAGGCCGCTTTTAAAGAAGAAAGCCGGCAACAGGTGTGTTCGAGATGACTGCAGGTGACTGCAGTGGTGAGGTGTAAAAACACTGGTGTCAAGTCGGACACATTCTACCTCCGGTAGACTGTGCAAGCTTACGATGAGGTTGAAACAATGACTGATCTTGCGACATTTGCAAAGATAATGCAGTTGGACAACATTTCTAACCAGCATGCTTTATTTTAAGTCTATCGCGTTAAGTCTGCGCAGTGCCTCATGAAGTCAAATGTGATGGTTTTTAGTTAAAGGTTTGACTGACTGTGTACAGCAATGTGTAGATTTCTACTTGGTTCCATGACCTGCTTGTTTGAATATGTTGGTTATCTTATTATCGCTGTGTTTTTGAAGGAGATGAAAGAGAAAATGATTTGGTTGGGTCAGATTACGAGGCACACATCAACTGTGTTTTGCGCTAGTAGTTTTGGACTACTTTTATTACTCTTAACTTGACTTAAAAAATGAAATACTGTTAGCCAGCTGTTTTAACATTTAAACAAAAAAGAGAAAGTTAGAGAATGAGTATGTTTTTGTCTTTACTTCAGCACTGTGCTGAATGACAGCCCATTCAACCACTGTTTAGTGTCCTCTTGCTCTCTGATGACCTATACAGTGTATTAAATGGATAGAAGGGGATTTTTGAAGTGGGACTGTAGGAGGTACTTATCCACAGTCAGTGTATATTACCTGCAGTAGATGGAGGTCAGCATGTCCCCACTTTAGAGAAGCAGAGATTTCTACCAGCATAGAAGCAAAGCAGCGTACTGCTAAGGACAGGGTCAGCAGCTAACGTGTTTTAGCCACCTACTGCATCTACACTCACTATGGATAAGTACAGCCCCACTTCAAAAATCCGCAACAATCCTTTTAATGCAGCAAAATTCACAATATAGCTGTTTCTCATTTACATATTTTTCCGTTTCTGTTGCCATAACATTAAGAAGCTAGTGGTTAATTCCTATTAGATTACATATGATGGTAGCTTGCAAAACGTTAGCCCCAACTGTTAAGGCCTAAAGTTAAGTTACAGAGTTTAATTCCCCACCCCGTATATTGGATGGGTTTTTTTTGAGTAATGTTGCTGTTGCAGCGCTGTGTGAAATTATTGTCTTGAATATGACATTTGAGAGAGAAATGCAATATTTTTGTTACAAGATGTTTATTTCTTTCAGTGATCGATTCTTGGTAAGGTCGTGATGCCACTAGATCTGCTACACACAGCTTAAACTGTAAGTACTAGCCTTGGCTACTTAACATTTGACTGCAAGAAAAATATTTAAAGACTGTCATCTATATTTTGAGGTGTTGCTCCCTTGTTCTATATTCTCCCATGTGTGACACTATAATACTGTCAACATCAAAGCTGAGCCATCTTCTATTGTTAACTTCATATTTTACATTACCTGTAGCATTGAGTACACATTTATTTCCCTCCCAAAGTCACAGTGTGGATCATTTGTCCCACCTGGTGCCCAGAGAGCTGCAGAAACCTTGAGAAGCTTCCTTATTGTGCTGGACGTCAGAATCTGTTGGGCTGGACTGACGTGGGAAGGCCTTCTCCTCCTGTTTACTTTTACATTTAGTTTTAAATATTGCCCACATGTTGTTAATGGCCATTTAAAAATATATGAATTATTGTTCACATTGCAAGATATTCCATATATTTTCACTATATTTGCAGTTTCTTCCCACAACCCATCACTCTGATGAACAGCTAAGTGTTACTGCTTTTCCACCAAAAAAGAACTGGTTCGGAACTGGTGCTGGTCCAAAGTTGGTTCAACTTGCGAACCTTCTCAGAACCTGTTTGTTTTTCCACTGACTAGAGAGCCCAGTGAACGACGTCATT
>JAPMOB010228389.1:0-33875 GCA_029875015.1 Lepomis gibbosus
TCTAGCAGGGTCCTCTTCCTTGATGGAATCACTGAAACACCTATGTTTGTTGATCCGTCTGTGGTCATACGCCACAGCTCGTTGTGGGGATGACAATGGAGAGGCGAGGGTTGCCTCAGAAAGCTTCGTAATTGAGATCAAACCCTCAGCTCGTCACAAATGAGAAGACAATATTATAATTACTCCTTAAGCGAACTGTTTTTATTTTTCCATTTGCCTTTTATCTTTCCGCTAGGCGGAGGCCATATGGTGTACTGTTTGTGTGTATGGGCTTGTTCTGGTGTGCTGATGTGTACGTGTGTGTGTGTGTGTGTGTGTGTGTGTGCGCACGTGAGAGGGAGCAGGAACAGCTCAAAATCCCATTAACGGGGATATGTATTGGTTTGCTGTGTTATTCAAGGCTTTCTGGGACATTAGCACCGACATATCTTTCAATGTCAGAGCAAGCAGCAGAAAACAAACTAATCTGCTTCTCCTTCTACCCCCCTTCCTCCCTCTCTTTTACCTCTTTTACTCGTTTCCTTCTCTCTCTGTCATTCTACATCAATCTCTGTCTCACATGCCCCTTCTCTGTATTTCTTCCCTCTTCTCATCGCTCTGCTACTGCAAGATGCAACATTTTCCTTCGTCCTTCTTTCCGTCCTTCTTTTCTATTTTTCTCTTCACACTGTGAAAACCTGAATTGACGAGGTCGCTATTTGCAGTGTTTTTTTGGGTGGACAAAAGGTTTCAGTTGTGCTCAATGTTATGCTGTCAATCTCTGAAGTTTGCAAAAAAAAAGAGAAGGGGAACAAAACTACTTTTACTCAGGTAGAAGCAACAAATCAAATCCCAAAAAAAACACAGACAAACAAAAAAACCAAAAACAAAACAAAGCACACGAACATCTCTCTGTCTCTAAAAGAAGTGCACAAAGGATTAACCCCAGTTGTCATATGTATAAACTAAAATCCAGGTGCTTGCTTTGTTCTCAGCTGGCAAGTTCAAAAACAACAAAAGCATGCAAAAACACAGACATACAGCACACGCTGAAAACAAAACCACACACGCTGATTGTTGCAACAGCTGAAGAACTGTTTTTCTTTTTTCACACAGAAGCACTATGCTTTTCTTTATCAGAGATGCAGCATGCTGAGTTTGATAAATTACAGTAAAAGTTTGCTCTTGGTACTAACCTGATGTCAGTACTTCACCACAGTTGCAAAATATAATAGGGCTTCTGTATACACACGTTACCTACAGAACAAATGAGGATGATCAAAATTGCTCTAACTGCAGCAACAATAGCAGTAAAGAAGAAAAGGAAGACAGCTAAAAGAAATTTTGGAGCACTGGTAATTGTGAAGCTGTTGATGACTCTAAAGTGCATGACCATACAGCGCCATGATATCCAAACTCATCAATAGCTAATGTATAATTGTATCTGTCTGACGTGTGTTTGTCTACTTGAGGTTCAAGCTGTATGTTTTGACCAGCATCTTTGTTGGTGAGCTTAAGGGAATTCACCAGGTTGCTGTGGACTGATTCATCATTTCACCCAATACAGTAAGTGAAGAGAACACGGAGAAATGTCCACGGGAGGCTGATCAGTCCAATACATTGTCTTAAGACGTTCGCATTACCGAAACAAATTAGAATTAGCAATAGCTGCAACCTGTGTCTTCGACAACCGGTTCACGAGTTATGACAAGGGATGTGGAAAAATGGTGTGTGAAGTTGCTTGTTGCAGCTAAAAATTTCAAATTGATCTAATTTGAAAGCTGATATTCAGCTCCAGCTCTAACAGCCAAGCATATACTGCATATGTGCCAATTAATAATTTTCTTTCATATTTCTTCTTTAAATCATTAATGAATGCATTAACTTTACTTGTGCTTTACTATTTACAGTTCCATTGTGCCCACGTTAGTTAATGTGCAAACATACAGTAACATGTTAATATGCATTCTAGAAAAACACACTGGATGAAAGTAAAAATAATAAGTCTTGTTCTTATAATTGTGGTCATTGTGACTAATGCGTATGGCTAATAATGTTTATGGGGGTAAGCACTGCAAGGATCCCGAAGCTCTACATGAATAATAGGACATGAATGTACAAGTTATCACCTGAAAGCAGACAAACCTGGCTACACCATGTATATCACTTTGAGTTAATGAGATTTCGTCTTAAAGGTCACGTCTGTCAGTGCAGTAACTCAACACAATGTTTGATTTAAAAAAAGATTTCATTTGACTTTGTGTACATTTTTATCAACTTAAAAGCTAACTGCTCCAACAACCTGATATTCAGAAACTGTACTGTTCTCCTTTGAGAAACACACTGAATCCTTAGAGCCATTAAAATGAGAATTTCCCAGAGGATATCAATAAGCTATGGGGTCCATTTTATCATCGCTCAGTATGCTTACATCAGATATCTCACCCACTCAAACGCTAGCCATGCAGAGCTTTTTCTCTAAGGAGAATTCCATTTAATGTTGCAATCTCCACCCAGTAATGTCATGAGCATGAGCATCCACAAGGGACAAACACACTGATAATGGAAACCCAATCACACACATACAGATTCCTTCCCACATGGTTCGGCATTGAGTGTAATGTTACATTAAAATACTCAATACATTTAGTCCAACAGCCGCACGCACAGATTTGTTGGAAGCTCTCAGTGCCTTTGTATATGTATACGCCTAGGGCCCACCCTTCGGCCCTGAGCATTTCAGAGCAGAGATGAGATAAAAAAAAGCAGAGATGTAGAAGAAGATGGAGCAGAAAATAGAAAACAGAGGGCGAACAGAGAAGCTGCATAGAGAAAATAGCAAAAATATAAATAGAGAAATAAAAATAAAGGTAAGGCATGCTTTGTGTGGATTTTGGTTAACTTGCATTGAGTGGATGTTGCATTGTGTGATTACACAGATTTTTTGTGCTCATGTTTTTTCAAAGATACTTCTGCATTATTGGTGTATGTTTTTGAATAGTACAAGGGTTTCTGTGAGTTGAGAGACATAAAGAGCAGGAGCGCACGCATCTACTTTGTTGCTCTCTCTACAAAGATCCTTATTTTCTGGAAATTTCTTCTCTTTTTATATCTGTAGCTCTCTGCAGCTTACACTCTCACAACTAAAATATGAAGTGAAAAACACACCGTCATCGCCGCTTTTACTCACCTGACCTGTCTTTACTCCAGTCACAGAGGACCATTAACAAGTTTGATGTCTTTTGTTGAATTGTTAATTGTAATTGTTAAAAAGGACTACGTGGTCAGTTCTGTGTATAGGTCTTAGACTCTCTTGTAGGCTCTTTATATTGACTGGTGTCTAATTTTGGCAAAGAGCAAAGGCAAGAAACAACAGTCTATACAGGCTGCACTCTGAACTCTGAGTCTGTCATCGGGTGGGTATGTGCAGCATATTAATACTTAAATAAAGTTTTATTAAGACAGTATAACTTCAACTTTTATTTCAATTTAGCATTTTAAACATGAAAAGTACACACACAACACTTCACTCTGTGTGTGTGTGTGTGTGTGTGTGTGTGTACAAGTAATCTTGTATACTTGTCACAATGTTCAGAGTTATACAGATGTGAATGTAGAGGCAATGTGAACAAAAATATCCGTATACATATGTAAATGCGTTACCAAACTTTCATCCAATAAACACATAAATACATCCACACAAATACATACAAGTAAATACATGCAATTGCATATGCACATACATGCACATAGCCATATGCATGCAAACCTCAGCTCATGGTTTTCCTGACAATGTCCCAGTACCCACTCAGATCCTTAAGCAAAACTTGCTTTCTCTCCTTCCAGTTGAGAAGTTTTAATACCTTAACCGAAAGGTTTTGAATGACAAAGGTGTGTAATTGTGGGACTGGTTATATTATCAGGATTGCATAGAGTAGGAGATGGGAAGAGGGGAACATCAACTTCTAAACTTTCTCTCATTATGGCATGCACTTCTAACCAAAAGGATTCTACTGCAGAGCAGTTCCACAACAAATTAATTATTAACTATTACAATTCTGTCAACACAAATCAGAGGCAGGAGGAACAGGAGTCATGCTCTACATAGAAACTTATATTGCACAATCTTGTATCTAACACATTTGGACATATATATATACACCCAATCTCCATACAGAGGCCCACTGTGAGGTGGTAAAGGATGTGTTAAGACAATGTTCCCAAGCTTCCTGGGTGGAGGTACAAGCATTGAGGGCATCCAAAAACACAGATTTGTAAAAGCAACAGCGCCTCACAGCAAGGTAGCCTTAAAAAAGATCAGATCCTGTACCCTCTATATATTCCCTCTATATTTTTTAAATATTGCATTTTTAAAAAAGGAAAGAATCTGTTAGGCAAAATATTACTGTAATAAGATCAGAAGGTACAATCTTACCATCAAAGATCTGACCAATTGTCTTTAATATTTTGGTGGTTTAAGAGCTGGATTGTGCCAAAAAGGACAAGATGGAAGACCTAGCCCATTGGTAATGTTAAACCTCTAGCAATGGAGCATGAGAATCTAATAAAAATCCAAAACAGTAAGTGTTCTGGGATGGTACAATAATGATGTCATGATGGACAGACTTCTCCAATTAGTCACAAGTGCCCACTTGATGTTTCTTGTTTGCCCACAAAATGACATGGATACATAGGTGTAATACGAGTAGCAGTTAAACACATCCAACACTCCTAGGCCTCCTTCAGGTCTTGGGACAATTCCTTTTTTGTATACAATTCTAGGTTTGTTTATGTTCCAAAGGAAATGAGTGAAGAGGAAACTTATCTCTTTGAACCAACTGTCAGAAAACTTAAGAGAAATAGAAGAAAGTATGTATGTAGGCATAGGTCATATGTTCATTTTCAAAATGTCAGCTCCGCCTCGTCGAGACAGTGGTTAAGCTGTCCATCTGTTCATATCGTCCTTCAGTGCATGGTGGATAACAGGGGCATGCAGACTAAATATTTTGGTCCAATACCTTCAACACTGAGGATAAAGTGAGAAATTTTGGAGTTATCCTGATATCAGTAATTGTTATGGAAATATATTGCTTAGAAGCCTTGCATTGCTCAAACTATTTTAGCTGTAACATGAATGACAATGACAAATATGAGCTGAAGTTTAGTCTCTGAAGGGTAAGATGATATTAAATTAAATCAGTCTACATTATTAATTATGTTCCTAGCCTTTTCATGTTTTATGGATTTAAAAGTAATAGTGAATTATGTACTTACATTATAAAAGATACTTAAATTATTCACATTGGATGCTTTGAGCATTTTCAGAACATGTCATGCAGATTTTCTGTATCTGTGAATCTATATACTGCCTGTGCTCCAATTTGTATTTGATTTGTAGCTCTAAATATATACACCTGACACTATTTACCTAAAAGAGGTTGGACGGCGAAAATCTTTTATCATCCTAGACACTGAAGAAGGCATTAGCCTAAACATCTGTGCTCAGTATTCTTCCGCATTACATACAAATAAAAATACAACAAATGAGAACTTCAAAAGATGGCTTTTACCTCTGCGTGTGAACCAGTTTTACCTCCAGCAAAAACATGACAGAGAGCAGTCCTTACCATTTGATCTTTGGCTGTGGCAGAGCACCAATTTCAGTTTCCAGCAGCTGCGGGTACATCAGACAGATTCCTCTCAAGTGAAAAATATTAAAAAATATAATGTGTAAACTAGTTATACTGAAAGCAAAACACCTTTCGTAGAACATATCACATTATTTCCAGGTTAGTAAGATTCCTGTATGACTAGATCCACTTTATACATTATACATGAACACTGATTCAAAATCAGTTTTACAATGACAGTGAGATTTTATTTTAGTCTGCACCAGAAGGAATAAGCAAAAAGGTATTCTCGCTGTTTACAATTTGTATCACAGACAGATTTTTAGGCAAGTTTCTTGACCCTGCTTGCACTAAAATACTTGTTTTGTTCATTCATTCAGGTGTTCCAAACAAATGTATGTACATTTTAACAATTAAAATGTGTTCTTCCGCTTAGGCACATTCCAGGATGGCTACTTTTTTGTCTTTGCTTAGGTTAAAACAGAATTTTTGCAATCTGCCCAACATTTGGCAGACCGAGAGCAGAGCGTATTTGACATGCTGGGGGAATGCTACAGCCAGTGGCCAGGAGGCATGGACAGCTCACTCTATGGCAGTGCCAATGATCACACACACCCACCTACACACTCACACGCACAAACACACATAAGTATTGAGTGAGAGGGAGACAAAAAGGCTTTGAAAACGCACACACAAAAAACCTCACTAGCTGCTGGTGTTATCCTTCCACACAGACAGACATCAGACAGATACACAGTTACACACTATGGCTGTAACTTAACCAACCTTGGGACTCTCAGGAGTTTGTGTGACTAAGACACTGTGGGAGAGAAATGACAAGCACAATGAGAAAGAGAGAAAAAGAAATATGAAACGAAGAAAAAGCGTAACCGCAGAAATAAAAGAGAAAAAACAGCAAGATGCTGCCCTCACAAACACCTTATTACTCCAACTTAATGTACTGTAAAGTGTTATACTCTTTTCCTTCGACACGGGCACCTGTGTGGCTATGAGTTGTAAGTGTTGTACTCAGGTAGACAGACATAGTGCGGGAATAAGACACATGCCTCTGTCAACACAACATATGACAGCATTATCCCGGGCAATGACGCATTACAGAGGCAACAGCTACCAGAGAGCTCACATTATGGGATGTAAATGATATGGCCTTCTCTGTGATGGATCACACTTTGTTCCTGTATTTCTTGTACAGTTTCTCGCACCAAACACCACTTTGATACACAAAAAAAACTCACCTACCTGTCCACCAACACACACACACACACACACACACACACACACACACACACACACACACACACACACACACACGCTGTTTCCCATTAGCAAACCTTCTACCAACACCACCACCACGGGCATCTTCAAGTGTCTCCTGTGCTAACGTATCTGAAAGGCTGTAGAAAGGTTCCAGGCTAATTCCAGCCGTTAATTTGCTGTTCTATATAAAGCCTAACTTTACACGTCAGCCTCCAGTGCCTCTTATCAACTGAGTGAGCACCCTCAGCTCCTCAGCTCCCCTACCCGCAATAAGTGGAGGCCAAAAAACTGCCTGCAACCTTGAAGGGAGGCGGATTCTCATCAGTGCATTTAAAGCAGGGAAAGATAGAGAGGATAATTTAACGTTAATTAGCATCTTGTCTACAGGGGGTAAGAAAAGGAAGGGAAAAAGAAAGGCGGACACTAGGGTGATGGGGAGAATGAGAGAGACGCCCAAGGACCCTGATGATAGTTCTCCTTTCTCTTGTCTTTCGATATATTAGCTCTGGTTCTCTGTTGGCCCCTGACTTGTTTCTTGCCTCGAGTGCTTTCACAAATTAATGACACTGTAACCAGAACATTAGTCAGGTAATGAAAGATGTGGCACAATCGGGCAGTGTGTGGGTACAATAGGCTAATAAAAAGGGATAATACATGAAATAAAAAGGGATGTTAAAATTAATAATGACATAATCCCAAACAGTTAAAAGCCAAAGACAAGGTCCCTGGTCAGCATATTCTTTCAAAGTTGTTTGTCTCCCCTAACGAGTAAAACAACTAGAAATAGAAAATAAAATAATAAACAAGTAAAGCCATACAGCATAGGAGTCAGCAGCACTCGTTTAGATTAGATAAGACTTGCATATTTTCCAATAAAACTTAATTAGGGACAGACTTCTGCACTCTAGCTGGATGTCAGCTGGCCTTGTTCACATTTCACAGAATTGCACCATTACTGGTACCTGTTATTTTTGCAGAGTGTGAGAGCAAAAGCAAGAGAGAAGACGGAAAAAATTGTCTGCTTCTGCTGCATTTGTAAAGGTTAACGATGAACATCAAAAAACATAAATGATAGAAAAAAAAAAAAAAAGTGGTTAACCAGTGCTGCGGAATAAAGTCATTAGGGTGTAATGCAAGACCTGTAAGTGTGTGTGTGTGTGTGTGTGTAAATTTTACAGTGGTTGGCTTGCTGTGACTTGCGAGGCAATAATTGAGACCAGAAGTACCCAAGGAATGAACTGTAACAACACCGCGCATACACAGCCTCATTATTCTGAACCACACTCATCTCTGGCCACGCTTGTTTCTTTCCTCTCCTCCTGTACAACTCACTCTCTCACGTCCTTTTGCTCTCATACCCTTTTTACACCAAAGACTATTTTATTGCCTGGTGTGGTTACACGTTTTGACTTATGCAGGTCTCAATTAGAGGCCCGGTTCCTTGATGTATCAAGCTCGCTCTCTCTCTCTCTCTCTCTGCATGAGGCTTAGATGGGCTGTCTCTCAAAGCTAGATCAAATGAATGATCCATAATTGATATATTCTCCAATAGCCAAATTTGTATACAAGAAATATTCATACTGGTTGATAGTAGTCTATTTCCCATCTTTGCTGAACAAGAGTTTTGTGCAAAAGGAATTAAAGGCCTACCCCAAATATAGGCAGGGAGATTTAAATGACTGAAGCAAATAAAAGCAAAAACGGTAACTCTTCTACATTTAGCGCTTTTAGTGTTGTTCTTTACCTCTTTGATCAGCAAGTTCACTGTGTGTCCTGCTGTACATAATGTTCTTGTCAGACTTGTGTATTTCTGGCCAAAGCACAGTTTTCTCGACCTCTGACTGAAGTGTGTTGACAGCCTGCTCTAACAGGAGGTGTTTAAATTTCTCCCTCTGTTCTTTCTCTCTTCAGCTTTCTCTATTTTCTCCTCCTCACTCTGTAAACTTGTTTCTCCTTCCCATCTATCAACTGTATATAACTGTCTTATCATCTACTTTAACTTCCTTTTTAGTGGTCTGTAACATTTCAACAGCCAATAAATATGCTAACATAACAAAATTCCATAATGTGATAAAATCCTGAAATAATAGTACTTTATAATGATAGCATTTTTACTGCTAACATAATAACGTTTGACATGACTGGACAAAAATTACTTTGACAATTGTGACTTTGTGAGATCACCACAGATTAATTGGATGTCGTTTTGCTGACAGCAAGTGAAAGCTTTCTTAAGCAGAGAGAAAAGGGGCTGAATATGCAGCACTATCAGCACTCTCATTTTAGGGTGATCAGGTTATCGTCTCAAAACATTTAGATTTGCTGTAACTGAATTTTGCTACCAGCTACCTTGAGAACAAACACATCATTTTGACAGTGTTTACAGTTATACGTATATGCCCAAAACATGGGTAAACAGGCCCTTGTTCGCCAACTGTACAATAGTGAATAGGAATAACTTTGATCTTTGTACTTTGAACTTTGTAAGGCTAATAGTCATGAAGGCCACATGTTTGCTTGGCCAGGGATTTAACCAAATCTACTTTATATAAGCAGAATATGTGTGTCTGTATTGCCTTGAAACTGTGCCCACGTGAGACACTTCAGTTTTACCGAAGGAAAATTCACTAGATTAATGAGCTATTTTTTTTGATGGAAACATTTCTCTCTTCATTAGCCTGGATGCTGTAAATGATTCTATCAATCGCTTTAGGCAAGTCTGAGAAAGAAAGAGACAACAAGTGTTATCGCAAGTTAACAACAGCTCTGTGAGGTGTGTGTACATATGTGAATACATTTGGTGGCGAGTGTGTGTGTGAGTGAGACTGTGAGAGAAAGTGAAAAGAGCTACATATGTTTGTGTTTTTGGTTGTTGTTGGCTCTATTGAAAGCAAGACAATTGTAGATTAACTACTAAAAACAGAAACTTACGTATTATAGTATATGGTCGTTATTTCAGCAGAACTTCAGTTTATCAGCAGAATTGCTCCAATTTCTTCCAATATCCGTAGAAATAAGGTTCAAACAGGATGATTCCACACCTCATGATTTACGTCCAATGCAAACGTTAAGTGCCAACGTTCTTGCTCTTTCAAGGCAACTGTCTCTCTGATGATGTACAGCACTAACAAGCTTTAGCATACACCTCATCCAAACTGTGGCTGTGAGTATGTGTGTCGGAGAGTGATAGATGTGTGTTTTAATCAGTGTCTGCATCTGTACAAGGGCTTGTTTGTGCAAGTCTTGTGCCATTGGTTGTTTGCAGGTTGTTTACGCTGAAAGGACTGATGCTAAATCATTAGTGAAAGGTGCTAATTCTCCTCTAAAAGCTGCGATTCCAACACTAATGGAAACAGTGCTCAACAGAGTGAGTGAGAAGACAGGGGCAGAGAGATGGGGTGCAGAAAAAAAGGAAATTTAAAAAAGATGGAAAATAGTCAGACTGGAGGTGAAAGGATGGGAGAGAGAAAAATGGAGCCTTGGAATGAGATATGGGATGAGAGGGAGAACAAAAGGAGAGTATGGGAGGAAAATGTGGAGTAAGAGGAGATGGATAGATTCTGATAATGTGGACGCAGAAGATGAAGGGGAGCTGTGGAGAGAGGAACTTAACACTTAATATTGCATGAGTGTGTGCGTTTCTTTGAATGGTGTCTTTGTGTGTTGCTGCATGTGTCAGCATTAAGCTCTCCCATTACTTTATCTACTCACTTTGTGAATGACCGAATGCTGGACAGACACAAGTTGTGTGTGTGTGTGTGTGTGTGTGTGTGCTGGCGCAGGATGTGTTTAAGCGAAAGACAGGTGATAAATGGACAGAATACATGAAGGAGATGAGGAAGGGGCTCAGACAATTAGGACAATTACTGCCCAAGTTCCAAATTAGGGGTGTCACTGGTGGCAGAATATAATTCCCATTTAACGGTTCGTTTAGCTCTAAAATGCCAGCCCTAGTGAAATAGATGAGATCTGGATGGGGAAAACATGGAAGTGGAGGAGTAGCCAGTGTGTGCCTATGTGTGTATAGCCATGCTATTGTGTGTGTGCCTGTTGTTCCTAGTGAGAAAATGCTGTTGACAGTGTAATTTGATGAAAGCTGACAGCTAATTTATGAAGCATATTTTTGGGTAAATGATTTTTCCCAGTCCTACTTTCTCAGTCATTTTAGACTGGTAATTGGATTTCCCTAACTTGCAAGGTAGTGAATTAGGAGTAAACTAGTTAATGAAGGACTGACTGACTATCTGTATGCGTGTGTGGTTGTGGGAGGGGTGTAAAAAAAGAGCATATTAATAAAGTGTGTGTATTTGGGTGTATGCACACACTTTGTAGGTGTCAGTGCCATATCTTAAGTGCAGTGGAGGTTTAAAGTTTTGAACACCCAACTATTAAGCAACCTAACCACATATTGTTAATTTCTACTCAATCAAGGACCATGTAGACACACACACACACACACACACACACTTAGGCATATATCTAACAAACCTCCAATCCTCTCTCCCTCACGCTTTTCCTACCTCCTTCCGCTCACTCTAATTGCCAGGAGAGTCTTGTCTTTATGAAGCTATCCCTAAAGTGGGTCTGTGTGTGCATGCATGTGTGTAACTGTGTGTGCATGTGTGTTGGCCAGAGGAAACAGAAGAAAATGACAGAAAACGGTTCTGACAATGATAGCCAGCTTGTTATTCGCATAGTGAAAAACACGAGGCACTGCTAATAATACTATGCACAGGTGCACACACATGCACACAACCACACACACACACACACACACACACACACACACACACACACACACACACACACACACACAGGTGTCTTTTTCAAATAGGACATTAGACTAAATACCAAGATTTGATAGAGACAGAGCAAAACAAGATTAACACACAGCTGCGAGGCATCTACTCTACTTTTTGCTACTGCATAAAAATGATTCCAAACACTGTTGAAAATCCACTAAACCCAATCTTAACAAAAAAACATATCTAATGTGGGGCAAACCTTGTACATCTCAAAAACTTTGCAAGTCATCCTAACTAATCCAAACCAAACTGACACAAAACCCTACCAGGCCTTGCTCAAGTATATTACAGCCATAAACATGGAGACCAAACACATCGAATGCAAATGAATTTAATCCAAAATAGTCTACTCAGAATGTGCCCAGCCAGTCCATAACTCATTTCCAGTGGTCTATTCAATACTGTCACCTGTAGAATTAGTGCTGGGCAAAGACAGGTCGAATGGACTAGTTGAAACATAAAGCTGAGTAAAAATTAAAGGAAAAGAACAACATGCAGCTTCTCAGAAAGGTGTTCGGCCATAAAAACAACAGCTTTAAAGCTCCTTGGCATCGATTCTGCAAGTCTCTGAAGCACCAGTCACCCATTTTCCCAAAATATATCCCCATGTTTGGTGCTTTTCAAATATCCATGACCACATATTCTATGAAATAGAATACTTATCCATGTACAAAAATCATTAAATCTACACTTTCCTAGTGCAAATTCAATTTTCACTAACATACAAGCTGTACCTCAGTTTGGCGTAGGAAGAACCATACCTTTCGCAAAAAACACATGGAATATGACAAAGCAATCTTCCCTTAAACGTAGCGCAAAATTTGTAGATTAACACAATACATACTTGTGAAACAAATTTCCATGATTTTTCCAAAACTTTTTTGGTTCTTTTGCAGGTTGTTTTTATGACAGTAAGTCATAAAAGCCTGTCTAATTTGTCTCCCCTCTGTAGTATCCTCAGGCAGGCGGATATGGGGTGAGTATGTTGTTGCTAATACGAATTTCCCATCAAATTCTGACTATGTGACAAAAAAACATTGTGCCTGTCTCAGTGCAGTGCACTTGAGTCAGTGGTGAATAAAGATGTCATCCTCAGCCTTTACCTGGAGTGTTGAGCAGTCTGGACATGCGACAGCTGTAGGCGATTTGCTGCTCACAGTATTCTGCACTGGTGGTGATGGCTGTCACCTGGAAACACAAGAACGGATATGTATTTTCATTTTATCTTATTCAGTCAGACAGGTCAATTTCATGTAAAAACTAATTACTGAGCTGCAAAGTGCAATGTAATGTTGTTTTAATTTAGCTACCTGCAATTTCGAGAAGCTGAAAATGGAACAAGTGATCCATACAAATGCGGAGGGAATATAATTACAGGATGGCTATGCTATTCAAACCTTGTCATCCCATGGAACATAGCAGTCTTGTACACATTGCTGTCACTGCTCATAGGAGTTTTGAAAACTGTCAAGTTCACACACAGTTTGCGTTTTACTGAGAGAGTGACAACTGTAATCATGACCACTCACCAGAAAGATTAAGCTATTGACTCCTGAGAGAGCAGATTCAGGTAGTCTGAGTTGTATGTAGCAAAACCACAGCAGACAAGTGGTGGAGGGATGAGGTGAAATACTCATATTAGATTATCATGTTAGATGGCTGTAGCTGAAACTGGGCAATTGAGGTTCACTTGAGGAACTTCTCAGTTTTTACATCCTGATTCCTTTCCTTGCGTCCACAAGTCTTAGTCCATCCCACGCAAGATGTGAGCGGAGGAGGTGAGGAAGAACCACGATGAGAGAGGAGTTTAGGGAATTTAGAGGCATTTAATGAAATGAAATGTCCTTGCTTCAGAGCTGTCAATTAAATATGCCGTTTTACTATAATATGACGTTTTACTTTTTTAGTTAATTCACAACGTGGCATAATGTGCCACGCAAGAATGTACAGATCTCATACTTTCTTTTTACTTAAAACACATACACACACAGCAAATTAGCGATGAATGCAACATGATGTTCTTGTTGATATAGCCTAATAAGAAGACATTAGCAGCTGTTTGCACTAGTCATGTCACAATTAAAGCAGCTGAATTAGTGTGATGTGGGGATCAGCTCTGACATTATCTGAATGCGCATGTATGCATAAATCACCCACACACCACCCACCCGAGGTAATTATTTTCTCAGATTTAGAGACCCGCACCCGCGTCGACATTTCACTCCACCTCTACCGGTCCCTGTAGGCGGCATTGCCTTTTAAATCATGTCGAGCGGCGCACGCTTTCCTGGTGATTTCTTTATTGCGTGTTATACTGATGTATGAGTGTTTTCTTTAGATTTAGATACTTTATTGTCCCAGAGGGAGATGACTTTATTTTAATCATTAGAGAGGCTGCTGTCAGTAATTGTAAAGGTTTTCATGCACGCAGTAATGTCACAGCAAATATCGTGGGACATTTAAGCAGCAAAACTAAAAACTGTAGTTATAGACAGAACAGACTGAAGAAACTCTCCAGAGGAAACAGAATTAAACTTTTAGCTTCTGAAATACATTTTTAGATGCTCTGATGGAGCACAGGAATTATATGGAGGGCAGCTGCTTTACTCCAAACAATTTCACTGTATGAACCTGGACTATGTGTGATCCTTTAGATATGTAAAAGGACACAGAACACAAATTAACATTAGATCTTGTGTGTCATGCCTCACGTCACTTGTGCTGAAAACCTCCTTCAAGCCTCCTGTCTTCTCGATCCTAGTGATGCATTTTAGGATATGAGCCGTCCTTTAAGATGGCGTACTGAGATTGATTTCCGAGTTACAGGCAGGCAGAAAATGTTGGCACAGCATAGTGGGCACAAGTGTTGTGTTGGAAACTGGTGTTATTGGGGACAGTGGAGCAAACTGTACTGTACTCAATGTAAGACCTGCCTTTAAGTGCAGGATATCAGCATTTAAAACAACATTGATGTCAACTGTATTGATTGAGTTTACCAGCTAATATGAAAGCACATTTTATAATTTAAGGACACAATCTGCAACAACAACAACAAATATCCCATGACCAATCCTTGTGCTCCTCATCCCTTTTACTTTATGGGCAGGCACAATACACTTTAAATATATATTTTGTTTTTGTTGGATTGTATATAATCTAAAATGCAAATGTTACACTAAGCACTACTACTGTGTGTATATGTGTGTGTTACCTGGTCCATAGAGGCACTGTAGTTGACCTGTAAGACTGTGCGCTTCTCTCTACTGGAACCAGTCACTGCAGTTTTGGGTGGCAGGTTGTTCATGACTGTTGTCCACACTTTGTCCTCTACACACACAGACATGTTAAACAGAATGATTCTTCAACAGCAAGAATAAAATCAGCACGGTGTGGTGAACTATTTAAGTGTGTTTACACAGATTACACACATTTACACACAGTTACCCCCCATGCTAACAGACTGTATGTATATCAGCACACACACACACACACACACACACACACACACACACACACACACACACACACACACACACGCACACCCAAAACACACAGAAAACAGCAGTTTAGGCGGTTCATGGCAGTGAAGTTCTTTCTGTGTAATCTAAGTTACAGCTATGAGACTCCAGGGTTTAATAGGCACATGAGCCAGTCACTCAGACAGCTCCCTGTTAATTCACACTGTCACTCAGGGAATGTGTGTGTGTATTTCAGCTTTCTGAAATGTGTGTATGGGTGAGTGAAAGAGAAACTCTTAACATTTCTGAGGTGTGTGAGAGTGTGCTATTCAGCGTGACTAAGGGGCTAGCCAGTGGAGTGCAGTGACATTTCATTAAAAGTGTCGCCTTTGCTCTGGTGTTCCAGGCCATCTACTTATTCCACTGTGTGTGTGTGTGTGTGTGTGTGTGTGTGTGTGTGTGAGAGTGAGAGAGAGTGTGTGTGCACATGGAGCTGGCCAGGTGCATGTTTCTGTATGTGGGTCCAACTGTCAGTCAGACCAATGGAGCACTCTTAGGCTTGCATAACAAGCCTGTTTCATATGTGTTTGTGGTGTGTGTGTGTTTTATTTATTTAATGTTTATTTGACAGGGACAAATGCATAGAATATTGTTTTATAAAGAATACAAAGTAGATGCCTTGCATATAGGTTTCTAGCCATGACTAATTTGCAACGCTGGTAATTTCCTTTAAAATTAAAACAGAAATTATTGAGTGTGTCTGTGGGTGTGTGGGAGTGTATCTGTGTGTCTGTGTGGGTGCTTCTTCAGAGTTAAATGTCAGTAGCTGTGACCGTGTTGCCATGGAAACCCAAAGTATGGTAGGTTAAGAGTGCTGCTGTCTGAGGTTAAGAATGAGGAGGGCTGGTGAGTTTTCTTCACACACAGGTCATTGTGGCCAGATAGAGTAGGGAAATGTGCGCAACACACACACACACCTGCACACACACACACACACACACATACCTGCATGCACACTCATAGATGCATCACAGATGAAAGCTCACACAGTACAGGCACAGAAGAGTGATTTCAGACACACACACACACACACACCTGTCATGTTACAGTTGACTTTGAATGGGCCAAGGGATCCGCTGCCGTCAGGGTCGATCCAGTAGGTGTCAGAGGACCTGCCCAAATGCTTATAAGCCTCACAGGATGGTTCATAGATAGCTGCGGGTGGGGCAGGGGCAAAGAAAAATAAGGGGGAAAGCAGCAGTTGGAGGAGAAGGAAACACGACGAAAAGTCCAAAGCCATTGAGGTAGCACTGCTCATTACAC
The DNA here is from genome assembly GCA_029875015.1 of Lepomis gibbosus. Lineage (NCBI taxonomy): Eukaryota > Metazoa > Chordata > Actinopteri > Centrarchiformes > Centrarchidae > Lepomis > Lepomis gibbosus. Next base: position 16,474 of record JAPMOB010228389.1, read on the forward strand.
ACCAGACCAAAAATGTTGGATGTTAAATTGTTTTACAGGTTTATTTTTCATACATTATTTATTCTAAGGAAACTCAAAATTAAAATGTACAAAATTGGTTGTCCCCGCGACTCTACGCAGGATAAGCGGTTGACGATGGATGGATGAAAATTGGTTGTTTATAATAACAGTTTATAAGAGTTTGGTCTTGTTAAATGTCTGTAAGTAGAACACAACTCATTGCTTTGAACATCAGTTTGCCATGTTGAAATACTTTTATTGGAAAATATCCATAGTTTGTGAAAATGATTTCAAACATCAAGGTTGTTGGATGGAAAATGGAGAAGCAACTTCTAAGATCGTTACCACTAGTGGGGTAAAAACCCCAAAAGGCTGATAAACATGCGGGTGGTCATTTTCCATCCTGATGGTGACGCTGGATATCTGGGGTGGTTAGGAATCACAGGGTAAGTCAGGACTACTATTATCATATGCTGCCCACCGTAAAAACATGACAATAAAGATGATGGAGCTCTCCAAAGATAAGCAGCATCATTTCATGCGTTTCCCTGCCTGTATTCCATATCCATATTGTAATACATTTTTGTTACGTAATGGACCAAAGATTAATTAAATTGTAGAATTTCAGGATGGATCTAAAATAGTACATCAATGTCCGAAGTTGCTTTCTTTTTTCACATCTTCCAGAAGGCAATTTCATGCGGTTGCCAGTCTCCATTCAGCGCCTGTCAAGATGTTGTGTCTTGTCCCACACACTCTAGCAATCTATCTGACAACATATTGATGTTATGTTTGTGTTGATCTACACACAGACAGACAGACAGAGGAGAGGAGGAAGAATTACACTTCTAAGAAAAATGTCAGAGTGCGACTTGGGAGTGAAACTTTCTTGATTGAGGCTTAACACTGAGTTAAAAAAAAACTTTTTAAATCTCCCTTAGTTTGCTTAGTCTCTTTCTTACTGTTTCTATTTTTTCACGTCTCTTCTTTATTCTTCCTGTCCTTTATTTCATCCTCATTTTCTCTTTCATTACATCCTACTTGATTATTGGTCTTCCTCTCTTTGATATCCCTCTGCTCATCCAAGAATTTAGTTATGCAGTGGCTTGCTGAGAGGACGTACCCTTCAACAAAATCGACCCTGCTGAACTATCTCACAAGGATCTGCGCAGAACTCAGGCGTTACTACACACAACTTCTGGTACAAAGCCATTGGTCAAAGACTGTAACACAAAGAAGTTGAACAACCACAACCATTTCTCCTAAGATTGGTTGTACAGAGCACAAAGATTGAAAGGCCAACAGAGAAAGCCAGAGACATTGCATTAAAGGGAATGTGATTCAAATATAAGTGGAAAAAAAAGTTCAATTTACCTTCAGAGTACAATGCCACACAATATCCAAATAAAAGATGTAAACATCTAGTAACATCCTTGCCTCACTGTAACCTTCACCAGAACTGAACTGCAGTCAAAAAACGGACACTTTAAGTAATCTAAGGGACGACATCGGTAGCATATAGGTTATAACTGAGAAACTAATCAAAGCCAATTATATTTAAGATGAAACAATATAGAGTATTATATGATGGTGTATTATGGCCATAGTAGAAATCCCCCACACACCCATAGAAAAAAAATTGCTGGTACAGTTGGGGGGAATTGGAATTTGGAATATGGAAGTTGTATTTTCAACCATAGAAAGTGTGTAGGCTAAGAAATCTAACTAATCTTCCAATCTAATCTATCAAGTTTCTGCACTGTGGACAGTACTGTCAAGCCCAGTAAGTTAGCCTGAGCCCAGTGTCTGTGTTCAATTCATCCACCATCTAACAAACCTATTTTTCGAGATAGAGTTTATTTTCTTGTAAATGTATGACTTTAATCTCAAAAATTTTACCGCCCACATTACCCGCCTCCCCTGGCTCTCAAGTTTGTTTGTTTTTGTATCTACAACGGCCCTAATATGTCGTCATAATGAGCTGATACTTTCAGCATGTACATTTTTTCATCTCCAAGCATAAGAAAGTAACTCTGAGGACATTATCAGTTTAATTTTCTCAGTCTTGACGAGGCTTTTTTACTGTCTGTGCTGTATTTCCTTTCTGATTTATAAAAACTCTTCTGTCCCTCTGTGATGCTACATCCTGAACAGTGTTGAATTCTTTCACACTTTATTTATAATAAATCTGTTGCTTTATGTCTGTCATCCTCTTAAAAGAGAACAATATCTGTAGCATATGGGAGGAGGGATGGCATTCTCAAATATATAAGCCTTTAAAAAACAAAAAACTTGTTGGCCTTTTCTCTCTTTCTGACTCTGTTCTCTTTGTGTGCTGTTGCTTTTGGTTGGGTTGCCTCTTCTCAGACCAGAACAAAACACACAATGGAGAATGTCAGAAAAGCCTAGCCTCTGAACACTTCAAAAGTTCATCTGTCCCTCTGTTGAGGATTGTGGCTTTGGAAGGAGAACAAGCTTAATCACTCAAAGGCGAACTGAGGAAGGCCAAATCAAACACAAGGAACAGAACACAGTGGTGCTCAAGGGTTGGGGGAGGGGTTCGTAGGCAAGAACCCACATCTGAATACACACAATCACATACTTACAAGTGTGGCAGGTGGCTCCAGTGTATCCTGTTCCATCACAGGTACAGCTAAAACTCTCCCATGTCTGCTTACACCGGCCGCCGTGTTCACAGTGATTAGGCATGCACCTAGAGAGAGAGAGAGAGAGAGAGAGATTATTTTTAAACATCTAGAAAACATGGTTCTGGTACAAGCTATTATATTACCTTGTAAAGAATGAAAGATATTATGTTTCGAGTATTTAAAGAAGCACGCAAGCACACACACTACTTCATTCTATACTATCAACATACTGTACTTCAGATGATTTCTGATGTTGAAATGAATATAAATTATTGACAGTATTAACATCTGCCTGCTAAACATCACATCACATTTGTGAAACCTTTACATATTCTTAATGAGCCAAGAAATAGCTTTGAACATCAGCGTGTCTAGTGTGTCATTTACTGTAGGTATAAAATGTTCACTATCATGACAAATGTGAAAAATCAATCTGGTACTAAGGACATATATAAGGACTCTCCAGAAACTGGCCACAGGCGATTAAGTCTGTTATGCGTCAACAGAACCTTACACGTTAAGATTTGCCTTTAAAGTCCCTTTAACTATTAAGGGCTTTGTTCATGAGCAATACATATCAGGACTGATGCAGAGAGGCATCAATATCCCACTGAGACTGCACACAACAATTTCTGTCATAATTATTATACCCAAAAGTGAGAGTAAATATTTCAGTTGATTAAATATAGCAATCAGAAAGCAATGTCACCACCTTTAGCTATTGTGACACGGATGACAAGCTAGCCGATTGCATTTTTTTCCTCACTGTTTTGGCCCTTTGTTCACATTCAGACAGCCTATTTTTTTCACATCCAATTATGGTGTTTTTAGACAACATGTTCAGAGCAGAACGTGTAGACAAGAAAAAAAACAGATGTGTCTCTAAATTGTGACATGTGAGATGTGATTGCTCATTTTGAGTGCCTATATGTAGGTGCAACACGGCAGGAATTGCTGGTGACCTTGGTTAATAGGAATTATGAGCTGCAATAAATCCTTATTTTATACTTTTAATGCATTGTGTGGCAACAGACACAAAAATATGTCAATGAGAACATCTAAATTGAAACAATTCAGCATGAGGGGACAGAACTGAATTGCTGATTGTCCATGCAGATAATGGTTGTAACACACAATTTTGTGTTTCTTAACCAAAAGAGGATGAAGAATTTCATTGTTACAATTTAGTTCCCACATTTCAAAAGCTGAATTTAGAGAAGAGCCCGACCGATTTATTGTTTGGCAGAAATTATCGGCCAATATAAGCTAATTGCAGATATATCTGCATTGGCATTTATAACAGCTGATATATGCCTAATAAAAAAGAGAAACAGAGAGTTGGATCCTTCCCTCATGTCATGAGTGTTAAAAATGCTGTAGTACCACAGAACAAAACATCAGCTGACCGCAGTCTACCAGAGCTTAGAGCCGGGTCTGCCGGAGCTTCGGGGAGTAGCTCCTGGTAGCTCTCACACTCATTGTTCCCGGTGAGTTGGTCTTTTGTCACGTCAATTACATGACTTAAATAATAATAAAAATAACCCTCATCAGTGATTGTAGATTTATTTCTGAAACAGCTCATCTCTTTAATATTATTACTTCTAAACAGCAGACAATGCTGCCTGTTGCTAAATTGGCCACAAAGCTAATGCCATGTTTATTAGTGGAGGAAGCTAAAATTTATAACATTAATGAGTGATTAAACTATATTGTCTCTAGCTACAGTCGGCGTGTCAGAAATGATTAAACCTGAGGGTACTTGTGAATAAACGTGAGCTGAACAGGTCTCTAACACACAGTTGCAGGTCCTTGTTGTAGAAAGTCATGTAATGTTAGATTAATTCAAGGGCAAAGTTTCCTCTGTGTCACTGTATCATAAGCATGGGATAAAATGAACAGCGCAGGTGATAAACTAGATGTAGAAAGTAGTCATTGTGGCAGATTATGTGTAAGGTAATAAGTTCTGCATGAAAAAAAAATTATTTGCCTATGTAGGAAATCCCTGTTTATAATTATTATGATAGCAATGACATGAGAGATGATATATGGTATTATTATTATTTTTATTGTTTCTTTTTCGCTGGCCCTCACAATAAATACGCTATTTAATTTAATGTTCATTAGTAGTACTACTCTATAAATGATAACAAATCAGATATTTTAAAATTGTTTTTGTAGTTTTGTACATTTGACTCTTATTTATCAAAACTTTAATACACTTTATTGTATTGTATTTGTATTTCTAACAATAAAAATTTTTATTTTTAAACTTCATTATGTCATGGTATCTTTGTGAGGTCTCAACATAACAAATGTTAGGGGTAATCTTTGTTTATGTTATGCGTTTCTTAAAATAAGGGGGGGAAAGAATATCAGCCGATATATCGGATTTTAAAATCCTCAAATATCCAAATCGGTATCAGACTTAAAAATGCCTATCGGTCGGAGTCTAATTAGGAGTGTTGTGTAAGTATGCAATATTATCCGCCTCAGTGTGAACACAGCATTAAGCACATAGCAGTTAAGATATCACAGTTTTTCTTGTTGGAATTTTAATACCAACTCAAATCCTGAATACATCAAAGTTTTGTGGTTGCGCAGGCCTGGTGGGGATGGATCCCACAGCAATGTAGTCTTAGAGACACACACACATACTCACGCACAAGTTATGTGATTAAAATATCTGAGTATGCTTATTTGAATGAATCAAAGTGATGTTAAGAGGAAAGCCAGCTGGAGGAAAAACAAACACTGACTCACAAGAGCTACAGGGGTCCTTTTAAAAAGCAGAGTTCTCCTTTAGTCACATAGGGAACCGGGCAGTTAAGCAGCACAGAGACGTTCCATCTCTTGAGGGAGGCAAGATGATCACTGTTGTCAAACCTCCAGTAACTATGAAGCTGACATACAACTGTGGGCTTATTCATAAGATATATGATGACATTTTTGTACATCTCTGTATATCATCACACAGAAGCACTTACACTTTTCTGTGCTTTGAAAGCCTTCAACCCTGAAGTGACAAATTAACCTACGAATGTACAAGTATGTCAAGGATGTGCTGCGGCAACAGAGGTTGTGAGCGTTACAGAAGAAATAATATGCAGGTGTTTTATGAATGTACCGTACTATACGTATACTCTTAAATATGTATGCATGCAAGTAAGCGGTGTGTACAGTGAGGAAGAGACGTAGCTGCTGTTGAAAATATATGTAGACATTTGCAAATTAATCATTCTCCTCTCTAAGGATATCTTGGCTCTGAATGTGTTGACTGATGCGGAAAAAGACACTTTGGGAAACACCAGTGCCCGTGTACATTCTTGACTTTTTAACAGTGACACTGACAATAATTAATATAATAATAATAATTAATACCCGTGGTAAGTAGCTGACCAGTCGGGATGCAACGAAATGAAAGTTCTTGGCCGAAGCCAAAACTAAATATAATGAAAAAATTTGGAGCAAGTACATTCACATTTTTTCATTTATTTTGCCTTTTTTTAACCACTGCATGAATTACATAGGCAAAATGTGCTTTTTACTCAGTGTTTCCCACAGGATTTGGAGAAACTATGGTGGGTGGGTCTGAGGCCCAGGAGGGTCCAGTACATGTGTCCATTTACTTTTAATATACACATGTAATATGTTTTATACTTTCTGTGAATATAATCAAATTAGTCACGTAGCATGAAGACTTCGTCAGGTAAGGCTCTCATACTGCAACACTTGTCTTTGTAAAGAGAGAAAATGACAAGATAAAGTTGCTAACCTGCCTGTCAGCTTGCACTGGTCCGTTTCAGTGGATTAATCAAAAAGGCTTGAATATGTGTGCTTACCTTCCCTTACTCATCAGCTTGCTCTCTTACTCGCCTTAAGGCCTGTGGTGATTGACCTTTTGAGGCTGTCGCACCTACACTATGGAATACTCTGCCAGCACCCTTACAGTCTGCTGAATCTGTGGATTCTTTCGATCGGCAGCTAAAGGTTTCTCCATTTAGACAGCCGTTTGGGAAACCTATATGCACCAGGTCTCCATCTTGTGTTTTTATTGTGTATTTTTATTGGCATACTATGTATTTATTGTGTTTAGATTTTTTTTATCTCACACTGTTTATTTATTATGCATTTTATTATGTACTGTGTTTTTAGATTGAATTTTTTTTTCATGTTTTCCTCAGGTGCTCACTTTCTTTCTTCTTCCTTCTGTGGTAATTAATTTGTAAAGCACTGTGGGGCTTATGCCTGTGAAAAGCGCTATACAAATAAAGTTTTCTTACTTACTTAAAAGTGAGCACTGATCCCACCCTTTGGTATTCAAATTGTATCAAATCGCTACCCTCTCACCATGCTATTGCATGTACTGCAAATGAAAAATTAAATTAATATGCCTATGATCAAAGTATGTCATGATGCATTGTAGCTTCAGCAGGCTAACAAGTGCAGATAAAATGGTATTGTGCCTTCACAATGGGCTACGATTGATGAGCACAGACAATCACAAAAGACACAATGATCAGCAAGCTGTGAGCACTGGAGTACACCGACTATATATGCTCTACCTGTGTATGAGAAAAAAAGGAAAATCTATGAAGAGAATGGAGCCCCTCTAGAGTGTGTGTATGCTTTTATGAGCCATTAACATATCCATGTAGCCATGTGTTGTAGTGGCACCCTTAAAGAATGACAGTGACATTGTGGAATATGAGAATTTGCATGCACAAAGCCTTGCCCCTGTGTTTGTCAGCAAGAGAGTGTGTCTGTTGGGATGTGTGTGTGTGTGTGTTTTGCTTCTTCCACCATCTCTGCCTAAACAGAATCCCACAGTGGAACGGCATTGATCAAAAGGAGGTCAGACAGGGCTATTGAACTGCCTTCAAAGACATTCTGATTAGTTAGATGGTACTGCACCCATTCATCTTCCATGGCAGGAGAGGGCCCCCCTCAAGTACTGCAGGGCTGATACACAACATTTGAAGTAATAAAGACGGGCAACACTGCAAGCAGCAAGGATAAGGAACTGTTGTGGTTGAGGACCTTCACAACACTTTGTTCAAGAAATCTGACCACAGTCAGCTTGTTGGCAGCTACTCACAGCCGTGCTAATGCACCACAATCTACAATAATAATTTCATACTACATTACATCACATTAGCATTGCAAAAGAAAAAACAAATTATAACAGAAGGTTGCTTCCTCATAGTGGCTAACCAACAGAGAACCATCACTCAACTCTGCAGTTACAGTCAGCTCTATGGAGCTTTAGAATGTGTTTTAACTCCTTGTCATGGTTTTGTGAGCTACAGCTAGCGTTTAGTCACTGCTCTCACAGCATTATTTTCAGCCACAGGAGGCAGCTGTTTTTAGCGAGAGAGCGCTAAAAATCCACTGCCCAGGGCAACAGGCAGATACAGTAATTGACTAGCTGACGAACATCACAAGTTTAGCAACTTAAGAGCCAGATATTTCTCTCAGGAGTTGGTGGAAACCAAATACAGAGCTGAATGTTGGCCATTCATTTGTCAGTTGGACAGAACACAACTCCAAATAAATCTTAATATTGCTCCCTGTCTGATGGGTGTGTCAAGTGAGCAACTGTATGCTAAGTTCGGCATATGAACTTAAAATGTGATAATATTTCCAAATTGTGTTCAAGGCGTGTTTTATCACTGCCCCCAAGTGCCCCAAAAAATCACTTATTAAAGGTTCAACCCTGGAACTTATTAAGTACTTCTACAATAAAAGGCCAGGCTTCAGTCCTGTATCTGTTAAACTTGCTTATCAGGTAGCACTTACAGTATGACCTTTGAACAAATAACTATTATATAATATCAAAGTCATGTGACAACAAAAGCAGTCAATTAAACTCCTTTCTGTGTTCTTTTGTTGCCAAATACAAAAGAAGCACTCAAAAGCATTTAAATCCAAAATTAAAGACTTATAGGCAGATGCCTTAATATGTAAAGGCTCTTAGATTGCAAAAAAATAAATTAAAATAACTTTATGAAATGTTAGCTTACTAGTCTTCTGTGTTATTTGTCTGTACCTACAGGTAACATTTTGACACATAAACAGCTTTTTAAAATGTGTATAATATTTTGTAAATCTGTATTACCATTGGATATGGCCTTGGCTGTAGTCTAAAATTAACTATCCCAGCAAGCCAGACCTTTCTTGAAGTGAGGACAAAATTGATCTAAATCAAGCAGTGGCAGTTGGTGTCTATATCTCTGGGCAAGGATATGGATGAAGGTAAGTGTTATCGACAAACCTGACCTGAAAACAAATCGCTCAGTTCAGGGAAAATGCTGTTCCAATCGGAGCAAGGTCAACTCTTAATTGTAGCTTCCCAGTCTCCCTCACCTTGTGCAATTCATGCAATTTCTAATTATCACAAGTCTTCTTCATGTCCATTGCTTAACTGAAAACCTCTAACTCTTATTTAACATAGGACTTGACTTATTCCCTGAAGGTTAAACCAGTCCCCAGAGTTTCAATGTTTTGCACACAGGCATCTGGTTCAGTGTAAAAAACACTCCAACTGGGCTAAGGCATGGATGATTCAATATATGGCAAATCAGTCCCATTGTGTTTTTCTAGTCTATGACAAGGAAATAAATTGAAATGTCAACAAGTTGTAATGAATGCTTCCAGTGAGCCAACATTGGGATGTGCTGTGCAGGATCTCCAGTTCTGTTATACTTGGCAATGAAATACGTGGCTCATTTTGATGTTTGATTAAGATTATTGAGTGTTTTCCAAGGATGAAACCTACTATTTTATTTCAGTTTGAAATTTATAAAATATACTGTTTACACACATCGCCCTATACTCAGAATCCACCCCGTCATTTATATCCATTTATCAGTATGACAAGCCCACAAAAAAACGGCCACACACAAGCACATTCTTGTGCAGTTACACACACACACACAACAACCAGAGCCCTGAGTCATATATCTCTGGATATGAATTCAGGGACTCTGGTTATTGACTGTTCCAATTTAAAACCATTTGATTTATGACACTTATGACCCATTGTTTTAGTGCCTAGTATTTTCATTTATGAATGATTACATGGATGTGCATAAATGCAGCAGTTGTCACTCTTACCTGTCTATGATTGCGCACATGTCTAGGCTGACATTCTCAAAAGCTCCCATAGTGCCTTTTTCCACTGCATGCAAATCAGCTGGTTGGTCGTCCACCAGGATTGCCTGCATGCAGCCCTGGAAGGAACGCTGGGATGGTGGGAACAGTGTCTGGAGAAAGTACCCTGAAACCAGCGAAAGAAACACACAAAATCACACAATAAAACTATTATATATTGCTTTACTATTCCAAATCACAGAGAGTTGGAAATGAACCAACTGAATACTGAACATTTTGAGAAAGAACAGAAGGGATGCATAGCAAGAAGTAAAGGATGTGGGAAGACAGATTCTTTTGATACACGTTTTAAAACACATCACAGAAAGAAGACCTTTTGTAGAAGTAGACATCAGACATAACAACAACATTATCCTTGACGAGGAACAACGGACCCGGCCAGTGCCTAGTTATTGTCACTTTTTAAAGCCATGAGCCTTCATCAGTCCTTTAGTTTTAGAGCTTATCCACAAGGCCCATTAGCCTTAATACCAGCGCTAAGGCCGCAATAGACTAGAGGACATGTAGGTTTTACTATATACAGTATATGAGATACAAGAGTCAATGGCCCGTCCAGAGGGCGCACTGGGCCTTGACTGACATGGGGACAAGGCTAGGACAAAACTGTGCGTACATGGTGTGTATGAGTGTGCATGCTAAATGTTGTGCACAAATGCGGGTCCACGGATATATGGTAGGCGTATGTGTATTTTTCGTTTATGTACAAATCTGTCTTCATGCATCATATATACTATATGTGAGTATTGTACACTGTGTTGTGTGTGTGAACATCTACAGGAGTTATTACAGTGTATAGGAACTGTCAGATATAGGAGATGAGGGGCTTGAATTCAATCTTTGCCACAAGCACACAGGTCACACATAAAACACTGCCGCTCAATGACATCTCCATCATTGTGATGTTATAAGCTGTCACACTCTCCAGCATACCTATTAGCCTCAAGGCCACAGCATCAAAAAGTTGTATTATAAAGGGCATTCACACTATGTGCGTGTGTGCGCCAACACAACTGTAGTTGGCTGACATGCCAGAAAATAAAGCAGCAAAAAAAAAGTGTGTGTGTGTATGTGTTTGTGGCGAATTCATCCTTTTCTTCTGATTTTTATTTCTTTCCCCAAAAAGTTTCTCCTGTCATCCTTGCCATCTGCCTCTCCTCCTGCCACACCTGTCTGCTGTCTTTCCAGAGGAGTTGGAGACAGAGAGACAGACAGAGAGAGCAGAGAGGGAGTGATGGAAAGGGAGAGAGAAGATGGGAAACAGAGCAGACTACAGCTGGCTGGCAGCGCTTTGTGTCCTGTGGATAGCATATGAATGCAAAGGGAATGCAGCCTTCCTGACAGTTTGGCAGAACGAACGGAGCAATGCATGGAACAATGGATGGGTGCATGGATGTATGTTGCTAGGCCGTGAAAACTAGCAGGGGGTTGGTTGCTCTGTTATTCTATCTACACCAATGATGGGATGTCGGCCTACTCAATTTAACTCTACCAAAATATCTGCTGAAACCGGTAAGTTTCACACATGTTCATCACCAAACAGTAAAGTATAAAATATAAATCGTGAGAATGTCTGATATATGTAAAAAATAAGTCTTGGATAAGAAACCACGCAAACTATTGAACGCACTCCCTTGCTTCTTATGTACATCAATTATTTAAACGTACTTTTAAGTTACCACCTAACCCTGTATACCCACAGAGAAATTATAATCTGTGCTGGACAGCTCCCCTGTGTTACTTGATTAACAAAATAAATGTTCATTTGGGCTTTGCACTATAATAATATGCATATCAAGTGAATATTAATTGGCTAAATACGAGGAGGAGGAAATGTATCTTGACAGTAGTCATGCTTTAAATTTCGTCAAATCCCCATATTTTCGATTGTCGCTCTAAGGCCATGACCAATGTTAATACATTGTTGCAGTGCTCCTCCTATGAACATTTTCCCAACGAAGAAGCAATTTTTCTTTAAAGCCTCCCAAAAATGTATCATCTAATAATTCAGAACGCTGTTATAGAAGCAGTGACAAACAGAGGAAGATACAGACTACAATTAATGAGGTGGAATCCGACAGAGACAAACACTTGGCAAACGAGGCATAGATGTGGTCATACATCTGTACATCCTCAAACTATCCCACACCCACACACACAGCTTAAATCTAAGCTAACAATGTCTGACCGCATTTTATTTTTTCCCACTGAATGCAACGATGCTGTGGGGTTTTAATTTGTAGTATAAACAAAAACTCTATCTCCCTAACCCCTCAGGATCTGGAACAGCAGCAATAATCCCCTGCAGTCTTGCTGGCGCTCTATCAGAGCCCCCCTGCTGTGCTGAAAGAGCTTCTCTTACAATACAAACAGGAAGACCAGCACCGGCTCTCTACCACCTGAACACATCTGACTGGCAAGGCTGGCTCTCAAGCAACAGAACACTTGTTCCCACATCCCAACACACTTAAGGGGATGTATCTGCTTTCAGAAGAGGTAGGTTGGAAATCAGCCAAAATGCTCATAGGTAAAAAAAACAAAAAAAAAACATATTCAGACGAGACAAAAACAATATTTAGATTCTCACAAAATCCAAATTTACACCAGGAAATATTGTGCTTATCTACTGACCACCTGCTGCTATTTCTCCCTGAGCTATTTCCCTTAAATGTTAAAAAAAGAAAAACAGTAAAACTGCAATACACACTTAGAGCACCTTGTAGAGCATTGTCAAACAAACATAACACAACATGCAAGCGTGCCAAACATTACCGCACACATGTCAAGGACAAGCTGTACCCACCATGGTAGATATGCACATAAACAAGACTCTATGCACATACACAGAAGTACTCAGTGTACACTTACAGACAGCATAGGCTGCTCTTTGATAAATATGGCTGTCAGAATCTCATGTCTAATTCATCACAAGCTTTGAGATGAAGAGGGAGAGGTGACACTATGTAGAAGCATGGTTGGAAGCGTGCTATATATTACAATTATTACCAATACGTATACAGTGAGCATTAATTCACACTGCATGTCTTTACAGCTAAGTGAACAATTGTACTGGAGGGAGCAAATACACCAACTGGAGTCCAAGCAGCATAATGGAACTTTATTTTAAAAGGTTAGAAAGATTTTGTATCATAGTACACGGTAGCTTGTAATGGAAAGGCAAAGTTTAGGACTGTCAAATACCATAACACTGTCATTTATTCATGCACATAAAATAAATGTGAGAGAAAACATGACATTTGCAAAATGATGACAAACGAAGCAAGTTAAGAAATGCTGTGACACCGTTTGGAACAACTCAGCAGAGTTTTAAAATTGTTAAGGGAGTGGAGATTGCAAAACTAATAAAGGAAACACAGAAGGCTCTTTTTTTATCAACCAGTAAGCTGCAGGGCGGAACGTCCCATAATTGACTACTCCTTCATTAGTATATTCATTTGTCCCCTGTTCTCACAGAGAAAAGAGCATGACTTTATGGCCTTGTGCATGTGCATGTGTGTGTGTTTGTGTGAGCGTCCGTCTGTCTTCCCTCTTGAGAAATTCAATTTGTGGATGTCTCGTGTCAGTCACTTACTAATTTCTCTAAGCGCAGCGTCAGGAGTGAGAAACTACTCCCCGTAAAATAGGCTTTAGGTTCAGGAGGCTGCTTCTAAAAGCAGACGCTCGAAGGATAGAGGGGGTGGAGATGAGAAGAGAAGAGGGGAGGCAAAGGAAGGAGTCAACCCGGTTAAAAAGGATAAGGTGGATGAGAGGAAAGAGGAGAGGATGAGGGGACCAAAGAAGAAGAGATGATAAAACGAGAAATTGGAGAGAATGAAGTAAATGAGTTAGGGAGGAAATGGAGAAAAGAAAACAGACGAGAAGAATACTATTAAGAAAAAGGGCATAGTTGAGGATGGGATGACAAAGGCTTTTCTTTTCCTTCCTCTGACATCTAGAGCACCATCTAAAATATCCTGTAACTTTGTAACCTTGGGTTTAGGCTGTGCCATGTGAATTTTAATGCGACAGAATTTAGAAAAGACAGGGCAATTATATCTAAAGCAACATTTGTGAATGGTGACTGTTTTCAAGTAATACTTGATTTCAACGTGTCACAATGATTTGTTTTTGCATCTTTTCACCTAACATCTGTCTTTTTATTTTAAATAAAGCTTGCACAAAGGAATTTCTATTATAACGTTATTATATTAGCTGACATAAAAATTGCACTTGCAAAACAATGTTTCAATACAAGAAGTTGACAGAAATAAGGAAGTCAAGTAAAGAAAGGAAAATGTATTGCAGCATAATTTGCATAGCCTTTAAACTCTTTGGGAATGGCACTTCAGTTGCATAATGCCCCATCACAGTCACCAAAATGTATTAAACATAACCACTTATGCAAAGTAGGTAATTTATTAGGGTAATTAAAACCTTAATTAGCAAATATTTTTATGTCAGCATGCTTGTCTTCATATTAGACATCGATGGTATTAATATTAATGCAATCTAAAAGCATTAAGGAGCACTGTTATGTTTAAAACATTTCTTCTCTAATTAAATAGAGTATTTATGCATTAAAGTACTTAATAAAATCTACAAGATCAACTTCTGTATGAAGGGAAGCTGAAGTTCAAGTAGTGTCACATTTTTATAGCAAAAATGTTTCAACTCAGACATGATCATCACTGGTTGTCTTTATATTTTTGGAGCAAGGCAGTGAGAGAGTTTTACCTGCCTCTGGCTAACTACTTTCCATGTTTCACATTTAATGGAGACACAGTTTTAGACCTGGAGGTCACAAAAAGTAATCATGTCCCACTGGTGATGTTCTGTCCGCTTTAAAAGGTAAGCTCACTGCAGCATACATGTACATGCAGACTCACTCACTCTCTGTTTGATTAAAGTCTGATAATCATCTCACACAATACCTCCATGTCAACGACCTTTGTGTGGGCGTATGTGTGTTTGTTTGAATGCCTTAATAGCAAAATCACCTGTTACCCAGCTGCACTGATCCTCTCTCACTTTAATCATACAGTATTATACTTTTAGTGTCAGATAAAACACTGCGGTTCAGACTATGTGTGTGTAAGTGTGTGCATAATTAATGTACAGTATATCCCTGCATATGTGAAGCTTAAATGCAATACTAAGTAGTATTGGTTGGTTTAACGTAGCAATTGGACATGCTTAATAAATATTAAGCCTCAGTGGGAGAATAACACATAAAATGGAAACACAGAAACAGACAGATAGTAAACTCTCTCTCTCTCCTCTTTCCAAGGAAGGTTTCTACTGTGCAATGGCACCCACCCTTATTGTAGTACATGAGATAGCTACATTGGACCCAGCTTACAAGCTGTAATTTTTCATGCTAAGCAAACAGTATAATATATTCACTACATGAACCACAATTAGATGATGAGAGGACAACCTAAAACAGAAATAACAGGAGACATATGCCTTTTGTCAAAATGGTTGTATTTAGAGCCATGTCATTTTGATGCAGTCAGATTACGTGGTAGTGGCGGTATTACTTTGTTTATGAAGTCTGGCTCAGTCTGTGGTCACTGATCAACAACTGTTACCAATAAAAACACAGCAGATTGATGCCTTAAAGCTATGAGATTGTGAGCAGATGGCTACCTGGATGACTGAACCGACATAAATGACTCTAAGCAATTATCTAAAGCTTCGTTCTGCGTATAAAAGGACACGGGCTGTTCATGATACCTAGGGTTTCTGCTTATTGTGGCACATAGTCACATAGAAAGTGCTGATGGAATACTGTTAGGAGAGCTTTAGGACAGCTTAATGCGCCTGGCCTGTGACTCATCAAGTTGAGCGATCAGAGAGAGTAATTGAGGGCAAGCTGAAGGCTAAACTATCTTTCATACAATCACTATATTATTCTGTTACCTCTGTGCTGGGATGGAAATTAGCCCACGAATGGGAAGGAGTGGAGTGTTTTTAATACATTTGGTAGATATTCTGTCTGAGTTGTGAGTTAAGTGTGTGCATGTGTGCATGTGTTCTTGGGAGTTTCAGGGCATGTGGTTAAAAAATACCCACACACCCACGTTCATGCATGGGGCATGCACGCTCACTAACCTACATATGAACATATTCAGATGGCTCCAGGCCGTCATTGTCATTATCTGTGATAATAGGGAAGCAAGACACCGAGTGACATGAAATAAAACCAGGCCATGAAATTGGAGGACTGATGCTGTATAAATCTAAAGTAAATCCAAACCCGACTGTCAAAAAGCTAAAATTATTCTCAGAGCTAAAAACAACCTGCAACAGTACACATACACACCTTTCCCCAAGAAAACAGAAATCTCAAGTCTGAACTAAGAATGAACTGGTTGAAACGGTTCCATAAATGCCTTCCTAAAACTACTCCCCTTGCCTGTGACGCAGTGGCCTAAATATCAGTTTGTACTGCCATAGTAATAATCAGCAGTTTTGAATCCCCTGCAACTTGTGTTTACAGTACTGCCAGTCTCCCTGCTCCACAGCATTCATTATGGCATGTGAAGCTAACGAGTAAAACCCCAGTCACAGCTGCTGCCAAATCAGCCCACACACTACCTCTGTCAGTAGGGGGGGGGGGACTGAAAGAACCTAGTTGTACCTCTCTGAATGGTGGCATGTATGTGGGAGTGAGTATATCTGTGTATGAAGATACAAGTAAAAGCTACATGCAAGATTGTTTTCTCAGAGTGAGAAAGACACAAAAGAATCTGTACGTTCACGTATGAACCTGCTATCTTTGAAATTTCCCAGCCAAAAACTTTACTTCACTCCTTGTCTCTATTTTCTCCTTGTCCCTGCCTTTTATCTGTCTTCTCTTCAGTTTAACTCTCCCTTTCTCTCTCCCTGTCTGTCTCCTCTGCCCTCTTCAAGGGGTAAAGACATTACAGAGATCCTCTCCTCTCAGCCACTATTGATTCCCAACTCAGCTTACCTAAATCAATAAATCACCAATTGGATCAAAACAGAGACTAGAGGAAGAGGAGAGAACAGAAGGGAGGAAAAAGAAAGGAGAGACAAAGAGAAATTATTGAGAGAAAGTTGAAAAAGACATGTGCAAGACATGTGCAATAATAAAAAGTGTTAATATTAAATGACTATGTATTGCAACACTTTAGTACTATGATTACCCCAGAAAAATAACTTGAAAAAGGGAGTTAAAAGATGCATACAAAAACACAACGCTTCTTCAGTGAAATGTAATTAGCATATCAAGGTCTCACAAGCTTAGATTTCATAAATAAGAAGTACAGAGAGTCATCCTGGGCTTAAGGAGGGGTTCACTCAACAGCAGCAAGGAGTAAATTAAGATGGACAAGAGAATAAAAGAATCTGGATTTGTGTGTGTGTGTGTGTGAGAGAGAGGTGATCCTTATTGACTGGGCAGGGGAAATGGTTTTTGCTTGATGGAGGAGTGTACTCTGACAGAGAGAGAGGGACAGTGGCCTGATGGAGCCATCAGAGTCCACACTATCTCTCACAGTTACTGTAATTTCATACAGGTGCCCGCACACCCAACACACACACACACACACACACACACAC
>JAPMOB010228398.1:0-17121 GCA_029875015.1 Lepomis gibbosus
GAAAATAATTCTACTAAAAACACATTGACTAAAATAAAACAAGGTAGGCTGTTGTTTTTAACATCTTTTAAATAAAATATTTTTAATAACTTTTTACATGAAATGGTCACATTTAAATTACTGCTAAATAAAATGTACAATGTAATTTAAATGGGACCATTTCATTAAAAAAGATATTGAAGACATTATTTTATTTTATGTTTAACTACTTTTCAGCCCCTTTGTTCAGCACGGTCGCCGTGCCTCGCCATGTTTCAGTGGGATGGTTCAGTCAGGAGGGCAACATGCGCTTTATCGATATTTGGCGCCATCTGTTGTGGGTGTGTATTACCATTTAGTCCTAGATCCTAAAAAAGATGTTAGCTAGCTGTCTGAAACTGTTGCGAGGCAATCACTGAGGTTAGATTGATCTAGAGCAAGACCCACCACTCTGTTGGTGTTTTTGAGCAACAAATATAGCCCACTGTCCATTTTTCACTGTCCATCCAAGTTATACAGAATGGTGTGTTAGCTTTCACTCTGTGGATGGACATTCAGAGAGCATATTAACTTTTATTGTTGAAGAGTTATTGTGAGCCAGGTTCAGATGTAAAGAAGTTTCGGAGACTGATGCAGACTTAACATAGCCTTGTTTATTGAGCCCGGCCGAGGATACAACATGTGAACACCAAATCTGAAGGACAACATCTTTTGGTCCCTTTTATGTTACTGCCTCCCCTCTAGTGCCTGTAGGTTTCTCTATTAGGTCATCTTTCACCTAGAACAACTAATATGTCTGATGTTTAGACTCCAATGCTTTGTCATACTGGAATCTATTACTATCCATGAGTTGTACTCTAATCTGTGGAGCCAGTGAGTTCTCGTGAACATTCTTGTAGGACCTTGTAAGATTCCCAGGGAATACTTCTATCTGCTAGCCTGACGCCTGAGCTACTGTCTCTAACTAATCCGCCTATTTTTGTCTCCCTGACAAGGACGAGTACATGTGAGAAATACCTGCAGTTTCAGTCGAACACTTTATTCTGCATCATGTACAGATCATCCGATTAAAACACTTGGCTAGGGGGGAACAGAGGAAAAATGAAAGCCAAAAGCCAAAACAAGAGGGTCAACTTCCCTTGATTTGAATTCTCTTGATCTGAGCCCTGACACAGCACGTTTGGTATTTTTACGTGTTGATAGTGAAGCTTAAAAGGCTGTTCATTAATACATGTACAACACCTACTTTTGCCGAGGCTTGTAAAAGCAAATTAAGGTAAAAAATAAATAAATAAATAAATAAATAAAAAGACAGATTCCAGCTCAGTATTATGGAACATATGCTCCAATTAAGGATATCTCTAAGGTGGGTGTGAAGCAAAGTAATGCTGTCATGACTGAATGGCCTCCTCAGCTCATCCTGTATTCTCTGGATAAATCACACCGTTATGCAAAACCACGTGACTTCATGGAGAACTCTCTTGTTACATTAAGAGTGAAATGTGTTACCCAAAGGCACGCAATGACTGAGGATGAGGTTTTTACATGTCTGTTTAAAATGGCTTTGGCTTTGTACAGCACTCTGGATTTAAAATCAGCCGTGTGTGTGTTCCACAAGAGGCCCCATGTTAACAACACTTCAGTTGTAAATCCCTCCTCTCCTGTGTGTGTGCTTTTCCATGCATGAGTGAGGGTGTGTGAGTCTGTCAATATGTGTGTGTGTGTGTGTGCTCTCCATGTTCAGAACAGCTCCGTTATAAATCTCTGTTCTCCTGGGTGTGTGTGCAACAGGGCGAGGCTTTGTTGCCTGACAGGCAACATACGGACGGAAAACGCTCCTCCAAGATGTCTGTCATTTCCTCCCAGCCACCGTGCTCTCCTGGGACAGCAAGTAACCATCCTGCTTTCCGTTTCTTTCTCTTTCCCCCTCCACTGTACCTACTGATGTTTTTCTTGACTCTGTCCTGTTTCAGTGCAAATGTGGCCTGTACACAAAGAGTAAAATAATCAGTTGGAAGACCCAGGTTGGTAATTGTCAGATTAGCGCCGTGCAAAGTTAGGGACATGAACAATTTGTGATTATGTGCAGTAAATAAATACATATTATAGCCATAATTTAAGATTGAAAAGAAGTGAAACTGAGAGTTTGACTTTGTGCAAAATATGTTGTTTAATCCAGACTTAGATGAAAAGATTTGTATCAGTTCCATGATGTTATCTGAGTGTGTTTAATGCACAGACAGTTTGACTTATGTTTAGCCTACCTTTGCACAAAGGCTGGAAGCACAGGGAAACTGCTGGCCTTGATCTATACAAAGTGAGAAGTGAGAAAAATACAACAACCAACCAATACTTCCTACAGCTCTCTCCCTGGATTTTTATGGTACACATCATTTTCAATAATTTACATTAAATAAATGTCTGTTTAGTAACTATCTAGCACTAAATTAGGTAACACAATAGTGATTAAGTCAATGGCCCACTGATGAAAGGTTATGAACTGGGTGTCTATGGCAACATTCCCAGAAAAAAGTAATTATGCTAAATGTAACGTGTTTGTCTGTGACATTAGCACGGGCCGCTATCGTTCATCAAAAATACGTCTACAAAACAAGATAACAGTAATTTTCAGTGTTTTTTGACAGCGGATCAGTTTGAAATATTGCAGGAAGTAATGGAACAAGAAGGAGCAGCCACAGTGAGCTGATAAACAAAGAGCTGCAGGTGACTTCTCAGCGAGGTACCAAACTCCTTTCACTGTGCCCTGCTGTTCGCAAAAAGGCAGATCATGGTTGCTCACAGAATGATGGAAAAAGACAACTGTTCCCTGACTTATTAAAAATACAGTAGGTTTTTTTGGTGTCCCTGAAATTAGGCCTAGCACCAGTAACCACAGGTGTTACCAAATCAACCAGGATTCTCATTGTTTACAACTGAATGTTGTTTTGTGTGCACTGAAACTCTGTCTTGACCAAGCTGGACATAATGACAATGCACAGATTCTCAAAGGTCCAGTCCTGTTGTCCATATTTGATATATGTTTTGAGGAATTTGCATTGGTGATAAGGTGCTACATACAGTTGACGTAAATAAATGTAAAAATATATAACTAACGAAAGATATATAACAATGATAAAAGAATAGAGAAAAATAATACAACTATTTGCAGAGAAAGAATAATGTGTCAGATATTTACTTAAATAAGTACTATTTTAAATGACACATACATAGCTCTCTGTGAATTGTTAAAATGGTGCTCGCACTAGAGCAGACCCCTCTAGTCCAGAGTTCAAGTCCGGCATTCACCCCTGACTTGAACTTGAACAGGTTAACCAGCCAAACTGGGCCTAGCATACAAATAAATCCAGTTAAGAGTTCTAACCTGCATACTACTATGAAAAGCAGCATGCAGTATGTAGTAGTAGGTAAGGACAATCCACTGGGGAGCCCAACAAGTTACAAAGTTAGAACCGGTGGAAGTCTGTTTTTAAAATAGATTGCAGGAGCCAATTGTTATTAATTTATGAATGGTGCAAAAATATGTTATTAAATCAATATCAGGGCTTGATAGGTACTCTTCTGTCTATTCATGAATAATTCAGTCCATGACCTTGACTGGCCATGATTGGATTGGAATGTCAATGGAAAAGTACCAGCATGAGGTCAGAGGCAAACATAATGAGCACCTCACATGAGGGTTTAGTATTTGACTTAACGAAAAGGTTAATCTGACTTCAACGATTAAAGCAATGCCTCCCGCGTTCTACAAGTAGCTCATTTGATTTACAAAATTATAATCATAATATTTCAGCCATTACATTATGACTACTGACAGGTGAAGAGAATAACACTGCTTATCTCATTATTTTGTTACCATGGCACCTGCCCGTGGGTGGGATACATTAGGCAACAAGTGGACATTTTATCATCAGGGTTGATGTGTTAGAAGCAGGAAAAATTGGCAAACTTGGGGTTTGAGTGATTTTGACAAGGACCAAATTGTGATGGCTGGGTCAGAGCACCTCCACAAAGGTATGCAGTGGTCAGTACCTATCCAAAATTGTCCAAGGAAGGAAATGCTGTGAACCAGCAACAGGGTCTTGGGTGGCCAAGGGTAATTGATGAATGTGCAGAGCGAAGGCTGGCCCGTGTGGTCCAATCTAACGGACGAGCTACTGCTCGTCAAACTGTTGAAAAAGTTGATGGTTTTGAGAGATAGGTCCATGCCTCGATGGGTCAGTGCTGTTGCGGCGGGAAAAGGTAGAACTACATTATGACCAGCAGGTGGTCATAATGTTATGGCTGATTGGCAAATTGTAAAGGTGGGAATTTATCTAACTCTAGCCAGGGTTCACACGGCCCCATCATGTCAATACTGATCTTTGATTTCATCGTTTATCATCAGTGCTGTATTAAAGAGCAAAAAACTCAATCACTTGTCATTCTCTATCTCTGTCTCCGTATTTCTATCTATTTTCTTTCTCTAGCTTTGACCCATCATGACTCCTAAGCAATTCCCAGAGGTTTGGTTGTCATTTTAGATGGATGAAGCCATCAGCAGCCTGTAGTGGAGAGGAGTGTTAGATATGATGTAAGGTACAGAACATAGAAGAGATTCAAACAAAACTCAAAATCCACATCTCAGTCCACCGTAGAAGGTTCAGTTTTGTCTTCCATCTGGTTGATCCTTGTTGTGGTGATAAATCTACTCTACTTTTTCCTTCTGTAAAACCGCAGATATTTTCTCTCTTGTTCTTTCTCTTTACTTGTGCTGTGCGCCTATGTCTCCTTGTTTCTTCTTCCCCTTCCCACCTCTCACTCTCGGTGTGCACTCACAGGGGTCAGCTGCCATGTTAGACGGATTGAGCCATCAGACAGCCTTTTGTGACTCCTCACTGGAGATGAGATGAAGGAGAGGTATTAGGACGCGTCAGCGACTTAATGAAATGTAAACAGAAAATGGAGACAGACAAGCCTGTCTGTAAGAAATTGTACACGTTCAGGTTGACTGTGATCACAACAGAAACACTACTTACACTTGTATGGTAGATGTCCGTTGTCGTGGAGCTGTTGTGTGTGTCTCCCTGTCTCTAATCCACCGTGACCCCAAACCCACTCTCACAGGTCAGCTGCCATTTCAGATGGATGGAGCCATCAGCTGCTCTGACCTTTTTAGTCCAAATTACTGACTGCTGGCTGGCTGGTGGACTGCAGGCTCTCAGTCTGTCTCTGTTTCTATGTGAGGCACTAAAGCATTGTATCCTCCTACACCGTCTTTTTGATTTTTTGCTGTGTCTCTCATTTTGAAAAGAACGGTCAGAGTATAAGGGGCTAATGCATATGTGACACATGGCGTACAGTGGCTACAGCAATGACACCTTCAGCAGAATCAGTCTGAATTTCCTGAGAAATGTGCCCATGTTAAGCAGCTGTCTAAATGGAACCCAACCGTTGCATTTATTTTACTAGACATTATCACCATTTTGCAGAACATGTAACCAGATCCTGGTAATATGACTAAAATACACAAAACAATCTACTGTCACATATTTCCTAATATTGAAAAATTATGCCCCAACTTATGTTTCCTGTCTTTTTCAAAGGGGAACACAAAAGCTGCAACCAAAATAAACCAATTCCAGGATCTCCAAGTTCTCCAAGTTAATTTTGCTTTCACCACATCACACAAGACAAAGGGGATAAGACAGAACAACTTCCTGTTCCTCTGAATAAAAGACTTGGACTTGAAGACTCGTGTCTTAAAAGTTATGCGTAATTAGTGTTGATTGGGATTAGCAAAACCTGATCTGCTTTTTACGTGTGAGCTTGACATGATAAAGGCTTCAGAGAGGAAGACAGAAAAGCAGGTTAAGGAAGCCTCCCACAATTTTTCGCATGTGAACATCAGACAAGTACGCAATTTAATGGAAAGATGTGTGTCAGCCCTGATTCAAGCACTTACAGATGCAGCCGCCTAGAACTGCCAGCTGGGCGATGACGTTACAATGCTTTATGTATCCACTGGGAGAAGCAGTGGTTATCAAGGCTTAACGGGTTACTGCCATGAAACTGCTGTGACTTCATGCGTTTGCAGCGGGACGTTGAGTCTGAGTGGCTGCCACTGAAAAATCATCAAGTGGCAGCATATTGTATCACTTCTATAGTTAAAATAAGCAGCCGTGCTTCCAAAATACATCCAGGATAAGGAAGACATCTGATTACTGACCTGCTGCATGTTTGTGGATTTACAGTAACCAGGTAACTACAGTTTATATAGATGTTATGTTTAGCCAAGCGTCGACACAGGTTAATTGGGATTGGACCCAGAGTACAGGCACCAAGACAGGACAGGTACTTTTAAAAGTATTTATTTAAGCCACACAGAAAACTTATGAGTAGTGAAGCAGGCAAACCAAATGTCAAAACTAGTCCACAGACCAGAAACAAAAGAAAGCATAAATGCAGAAGGCAGAACGTACGGAAAACAGATGGAGGCGCTGATCTGTGTACATGGGACAAAATGACAACAACTAATGCAAAGACAGACACTTACGTACACAAGAGGAAGGTGACAAACGACGCACAGGTGGAAACACTCAATCAAGACAAACAGGAAGTGAAGTTCAAACAAGATGCAAGAGGCAGGAAACTTCAAACTAAAACAGGAAGCACAGAACTAATGAATGTTGACGAACCAAAACAAAATACAGAGAATGTGGGACAAACGCAGAGACAGAGAGTAAAGACAACAAAAAACCAGAGGGAAGGAACATAACACAGTAACACAGTGCTGAGCAGGATTTTTTTTTTTTTAAGTGCTTTCCCCCAGAAAACAGCTGCTCGCTGCAACAGAAAATGATGCTGATGAGAGACGTGAGAGTGAACAAAACCAGTGAGCGAAGTTTCGGCTGTAAAAGAATAATAATGACCTGAAAGATGCTAAAATGCTATATGTTATAGTTTTTTCAATCCATTGTAATTCACTGCTTGGGTACTTCGTGTAGATTTTGGTAGCTGTGATACAGTTAAATAGAATATGACAGCTCTGATGATTTGTTTTTTTTTTTTACCACTTCAATCATTAATATTTAATTTGTAAGTGTTTTTGGTCTGTTCCATCTTTTCTATCTTTCATTCCCTTGGCATGACAACTCAGCAAATTGCAGATAGTCCATCATATTCCATCATGCCTGTACCATGACTTTCAGATCAATATTGGTTCTTAGAGGAAAAGCCAATTGACTGGAATGGACTACTCATCCTTCAGACTTTCAAATCAAATTTGTGAGCTGACGTTTGTGTTTTTTTTCCTTTAGGACGTTTTATCTTGAACGGAACAAACATAGTCTATTTGAATCAATTTTGACTGTGTAAACATGAGGCCTAAATAACCTTTTCAAGGCTGTACTGAATAATTAAAGAATAGCACTCTAAAAATAGGATGTGCTTCTTACTTCTTTTAAATGTACAGTGTATTTTTGGAGCTACTATATGTGACAGATGACTTGGACTCGGCATTATAGGTGTTTGATGATCCTGGCATCAAATCAAAGTGTAGATACTGGCTAAATAACGTCTAAAATCTGACTTCTGGGCGTCCAAAAAGGAAAGTGAATCAACAAAGTTTATTTCAGAAGACTCAAAGTTAGTGTGAGACTTTTCAAGACTAAAGTTCAACTTCCTGATCAGACCTTAGAAACAGTCTATAGTCAGTGTGCCTCTTGATAGCTCACGCTTTGTTTTTATTTATCCTCACTCTTTTGTCTCTTCTGTCTCTGCTTTCGTAAAATGATTTTCTTTAATATGGCATCTCTTTGAGGCCTTTAACAAAGGCCACCGGTCGGATGCTGCGTTAGCAAAGGGAAAAAGCTGCCTCCACATGAAATCTGACAGCTTGTTGGGAATATTACTCAAACCTCTGAGGCATGCACCTTTTAAATGTATCCAGAGAAAGAAAAGAGACAGAAAAGGTAGGAGGGAACGCAAGAGAGGGAGACGGTTTATGATGCATTAAAGTGATCCAAAGAACGATATCCATTATTCTCATGAAGTGACAAAACTCACCCTGTTTCCCTTTTCAACCTCCTCCTTCCACTATCACCTTGGGAAACTATTCTTTTCTTAAAAGATGTGTAAAAGAGAAATAAACAGACAGAAAACAAAGTCTCAAACTCAGAACAAAGGCAGACTCTACAGGGTGATCAATTAACATAAGAGGAGAAACATTTCTTACGATGTAGACTTATCTTGTGGACTTGTAATAATACTACATATACAGTATATATACTAGTACTATTAACACAAGGATTGTTTCAAGTTCATTGCATTGCAATTTCATGATATAAAACATATGGGTTTCAAAACCAGCGCAAACAGAATTTTTTAAGGCAGAATTTCATGTTTGCTGCCTATCTCCTCCCTGAGGCTTTTTTTTTGGTTTTGCAGGTCATGTTGCGGGGGCCAGTATGTTGAATAGCTTCGGAAACCAACTCCCGCCACTCCCATCTGACATTGGATTAGGGGTGACTGCGTCCGACCATTTCTGTCACTTTACGATATCTACAATCCGACATCACTCGGAGGTGAAAAAGGGGCCAGGGTTCAAACTTCTCTCTCAGCTTTCATTTTTTATTCTTGACACAACTATTTCCGTCACTTTTCATGGGAGCAACCGCGTGAAACACTATGAATGTCTTCCAGGAGAGACTGTCTGAAAACTGTGCAACTATCCCCATATTTAAACAACCTCTCGTGGTGGCTGGCTTTCAACTCCAAGTGTGTCCGTGTGGATCAGGAATATATGATTTCTAACATGGTCAGACAACATGTTGTATAAACCACTTATTTACCCAGCCTTTATTGCTGTGTGTTGTGTAGCCCAGTGGGCAAGGACTATACGTGAAACAGTTGTTTTTCTCTCTGTGTAATAGGCTAAAATGATTTCAAATTCCCTATGCTAGCCAACAGTACACTCTAGCATTGTAAGCATCACCTATTTAAGGGACACCCAGCTGTCTGCCGCTGATTTCATGGCAATTCATCGCAAAGTGGTCAAGCCAATGGTTCAATGGTGGTGGTTGTGGAAGTCAGGGGAACAACATTGTCTTTCTACACATAATTTCATGGCAATCCATCCAATAGTTGTTGAGATATTTCAGTCTGGAACTACACAGAAACTAGTGAAATTAGAGCTCATAAAACGGGTAGCTCAAATAAAAAAATCTGATTGGTTCATAATTAGCGTATACAACCGGTATGACGTTGAATTCCTTCGCACAGATCCATATCACAAATAGGGTTCGAATTATAACCTGAGTTTGGTGGGGGTCTCACGCCCCATTTAGACCTGGTATTAATACAGATCTGAATCATCTGATCATTTTACGGGTGGAGATAAATAAATAATGAGAGAGTGAGAGAGAGAGACAGAGAGAGAGAGAGAGACAGAGAAATTGCTTATTACGTGATTCAAAAATTCCCTCACACACACACTCAAACACACAGCAGTCCTCTACTTGCCCCAGATGTCTGCGATATTGCAACAAAGTTTAAGTTTCAATAGCCTGTTCAAAAGACAATTGCTCAAAGAGAGACGCAATTCTGCCCTTTATGGTAGGTATAATATTAAAGTGTTATTATTTTGCGCACTGCTTGCCGCCCGCACACAGTAGCAAGCATATTATCATATTGACAAGTCAAAGTTAATACACAGACGCTGGACAGTTTTTAGAGGCTGCACAAGAAACGGCAATGTGCAAATAGATATATTTAAATAGTTGTAATGATTCTAGCCTTTGATGTATGTTGCTTAGCAACCATCATGCGCTCTGAGCCTACCGGCAGCCTGGTGGAACTAATTTTGTCTGTTGATGAAATAAACACAAATTGTAGTGCATCTGTTAGCCTACTTTCTTTTTGCTTCGCGTCAGGCCGAACAACGGCCCTTAACTGTGTTATAATAAGCGTATACCACGGTCTGTTGTGAGCTATTGCTTAATCATTGCACTGTGGGCCCTGTTCCCCTGGCAATTGAAAAAAAGGCACTGAAATCAAAATTTGAACTGGAAAAGGAAAAATTGACGTTTAACCATTGTATTGTATTAAAAGAAAATTATATTGGAACCGAAAGAAATTTACAGAAGTAATACAGACATTAAAAACTTTTTCTTTTTATTGTGATATTTTTAACATTCTGATGTTATTCAGTGAAAGTCTTCTGATTTTTCTTTTCATGTCACTCTGTTGTCAGTCTTTGACAGCTTTCTTTAACGCTGTCAGGTTTTTTTTCAGTGTCACTGTTTTTCATTTTTAACTTCACTGTTTTGGCGTGGAGAGGAGGTGTCTGAGAGATACCTGCCAACACTTTTGTTTTTTCACAGGTTTCTCAGGTATTTCAAGGCCAAAGTAAGTTACTTGGATTTTTTTTTATTTTATAGTTAGTAAATACAGACTCTCCCCTACTTACTGCCATATCGTTGCAGTAATATGTATTTCCTCATACAACAAACTCCTTATTGTTTGGATAAAGCTACTGTAAAATGATCACATTATTAGGCTATTTTTTGTTATTTTAATAATATTTTGTTTATATGAGAATTTGTGTTATGGCAACATTGTTTATCTAAACATTCATGGCAATAGGCCTAAAGCAAAGAAAGAGAGAGATTTTATTTTATTCTATATACAGTGAGGGAAACAACTATTTGATCCCCTGCTGATTTTGTCCGTTTGCCCACTGACAAAGAAATGATCAGTCTATAATTTTAATGGTAGGTGTATTTGAACAGTGAGACACAGAATAACAACAAAATTCTGAAAACCGCATGTCAGAAATTTACAAATGTTCTAATGTCAGTGTTCTCTTTTGACAGCAGTCAGTGGCAGATTTGTTTTCAATGCCAAATTTTATTTTCAATGCCAGTAATGTTGCCATTCCAGCCCCATACATATCCGTTTAATGCGGGATATATTTTTACAAATAAGCTATTCATTATTTGGTGTTAAGTGGTGTTTTATCAAAATAATTAGCCTCGCAGTTTTCTGTATCTCTGACTTCTTGTAGGCTTTTCTGTAAAGTGGATTTAATTGGTGTTTTATTAGAGGTAGAAATGTCAAATTGTATTTGGAAGAGGGATGGGGTCCATTAGTGCGTCACAGCATGGAGCATAGTGTTGTTATCTCACTCTGAGACTCGAGGCTCTCAATCTTTATTTCTACATTATACTCTCTCGACTGTAATATATCTTCTTGATTTGTTTCTCTTAATACTCTTTCTTTACCTTCTACACAAGTCTTTAATTACAAAAAAATCTGCTCATCAGATGGAGGATCTCAACCACGATTGTCAGCCATTTACAGGACTTCACGTGGAACAATTTCTTATGTTTTCCTCTCAGTTTTTGAGGGGTGGGGGTCTTTATTTGAAATAGGAAACTGAAAAACATACACGATAGGGGTTGGAAAGAGACTCAGAGTATTATAAACCTGAAGGAAGACATATTTTCCCTCCACAAATATGTCATCCCCAAACAGTTACAGCATTGGAGCCATGTTCTCTCCTTTATTCTCTCCTAAAAATCCAATCGATCGGGTTACTTTTACCCAGTTGCTATGGGGAAAAACATTGATAGGAAATAAGAAAATCTCTTATGTGCAAGAGAGACATGACTAATATTGAACATCATATCTGGCAAATATTCACATTTATAATCGTAGGACTAGCTCTGCAGTGCCGTTTCTTTATTTCCATGGATCTTCAACTGGTGAGGATCGCTGACTTTTACGCCTGTGATTGTAGAGTATCATATTGCTAAAAAGTGCCTATTTTTTATATCTTTTTCTAGGGTTCATGTTTTAGAACAAGTCAGGTTTAACCATTTTAGTCAGTCAATCAGTATTTCACACTCATGGAGCTAACTTTTAAATTAATTAGCTAGATTCAGCTGATAAAGTCCACTAGCGACGTGTGTCATTTCAGTGGACAAAATCGACTGTCGCTGGTTAATTACTGAGACTTTTGAGTAGTGAATCTGTCCCTGTAAGAGAAAAATGTGCTTACATCTGAGAACAGAACCTTAGGGTGGCCTAGCTAAGCATTCAGTCAACTGAATTTACATATCTCATATAGTGTATATCCTTTGATCAATTTTACTGTATTTCCTCAACGTGTGACAATACAATGTCTTATGATGTCTGCAACCATGTCATGTTTTGACTGAGACTATGCTCAAAGAGGAGAGGCTGTTCACAGACAGGTCCGTTGTCTGTTGATGTGTTTGTGAGAGAGAGAAGAAGAATAATTCAGAGGGAAACACTGCACTGTACATTCACAGATGTTTCTGGTGGTTTCTCTTAAAGACAATAAGTCTTTTTCTTCCATGCTGGCTTTTCACCGGCATGCTGCAACGTAACACCGCCTCCTTTAGATCGCCAATCATTGATCTCAAGTACCCATGATGAATGAAATAATGAAAATAGAGACCAAAATAGAGAAAATAGAGACCAACCATAGTAGTCTTGCTGTGACTGTGGTTACTAACATCATAGCTTGTTGTCTTTCAAGATGTGCGTGATGCCACCGGGAAGGAGGTGCAAGGGACCGACCTCCAGGAACAAGAATGTAAATGAACAATTGTCAGTGTGTATGATACCTCCCGTCTTGTGTTTGGAAAAACCTAATAAAAGGGAAAGACTATAGTGACATTACCTCTGTTTCACTGTTCCACTTAGGAGCACCAACAACATCAATCTTAATTTGCTTCTCATTAGTCGTGGAAGGCAAAAAAGTTTGAACATGCTAGTGTTTCTGTTAGGACGCTCATTTTCATTCCGTGTGCCGTACAGTTTTCAGATCGGGTTATTATCATTTAGTCTAAACACGGCATTATATCCTTAGTATGTGGATCATTTCAAGGATACTGGACATTAGTTAGTTATAACCTGCTCAGGGACTAGGGATGAAAATTACCTATTTAGCTAACTCTGATACATTTACATTGAGGTCTAACTATGGTGTTGATTAATGTGCACTGTCTCTGTAAAATAAATAAATAAATAAATGTAATGGTCTTTAAGAATAAAATACTTTTGTCACATACACATACATGTTGAGAAATTTGAATATACAGGTATTTGCAGAATATGCAGCTTCATCAACAGTTTCTGTGATTTTTGACCTTTGCGTGTGAACATAACTCCACACGATAACATCAGTTTGAGAGCTTACATCACATGCGTGCTTACTGATCAACGCCCGTGTGCATGCTTACACACATCCATGCCTCTGAGGGAGCGTGTTATTCTGGTTGTGCCTTTGCGTGTGTGTTTCATTGTGAGCATGCCTGCGTGTGTGATATATCAGCGTGAGCCACCTGTTCTTGAAGCACTGTGGCGAGTGAGAGGTCTGGATCAGCCTGATTCCCGCAGAGTTGACACCTGTCAGCCTGTCAGCCCGTCTGCTTAACTGTCCTGTCCTGCACTGGATAGCAGCTTCCAGCACTGATAACCCACAGACCATGTCTAACACTGACAGCTCCACTGCCTTACACTGGGACATCGGGGGTAGACAGACCACAAAAGAGAGAGAAAACCAGCACAGAGCTCAAAAGATGCTTCATGTTAGGAACTGTCCTGTTGGTTCAAGGTGGAATACACATTGTTTGAGAATGCAGGAAGCAGGGGTTGAGGGGGTTTCTATCCTTTTGTGCAAGGTAAATTAAAGGATGTTATATAATTTGTTATTTCCTTCTCCTGTCTGTTAGCCCAGTGAGCTTGACAAACATTACTCAAACAGTCGGGAAAAGTGCATTTGTTGGGGTCAATTTGCGGATTAATACACATTTTGAACTATACAGAGCAGGGGGTCACCTCAACCGAATATTCTCCGTCACTGACTGCATTTCTTTACAAATGCAGTCAATGATGGAAAAATCTGAAGGCTGTCCGTCATTTTGACAGATTAAGAGTAAGGGTGATCTACCATACAAGGTACAAGGTATGAAGTTGTTAGTTCATACATTATAGTCATTATACAGCAGAAGACTGCATTATGAAATTAAATTTGTAGTTCCTTTGTGCTGCACACACAACATATAATTAAGTGTAGGCCTATATTAAGATATGGTAACATGAAATAAAATAAAACAATAGGCCAAATAGGCCTACTGTTACTTATATAAATATATACATACACCCCATTCCACAGAGCATATTTTGAATTTGCATCTGGGGTGAATGTAAACAGCCGCAACCAGATGATAATATGAAAGTTTCAAGAAAACATACTTGAAGTTACTTTCTATTTTTAGTTAGTAAGTTACTATTGCTGGGATGCATTTCTTAATGAATATTTGAAATGTTTGGCATAATTATATTTTAATTTCATGTACACTTAAATACAAATGGGACTGATTATAGGCTATGATTTATAGACTCTCGGAAGCAGATGATGAGAAATGTTTGGATTTGGATCACATTCTTGGTTCAAAATTAAGTTGGACTCACTTTATCCATTGCATCTCAAATTTGTAATGATGTCAAACTATCAAAATGTGCAGTTATTCATTTCATCATATGTACATCTAAGTAGGAATAAATAGAATGTTATTATATTATCTAAAGCTATCATGGGCTTGGTAGAGGAGGTGTGGCGAGGAGAAGAGGCCAGAGGCATAAGGAGAGGTCACCAGGGGGCAGTACCTGCAAGGCCAAGAGATCAGAGCTAAATCTAACTAACTAAATCCAAATATTCAGCTCTGCACCACTACGCCTGGTCCTCAGACAACCCTAGTAGATGTTGAATTTATTTCTACTACTTGTAGGTGCCTGTTTTTTTTCAGTGATTTGCTGTTTCACACAAATTTGTCATCTGCAAATCCCTCTGCCCTGTGCTTTGAGACATGCAAGGAGGAAATGAAAGTTTTCATTGGGATAAACACTCTCATGGGCATTCATAAGCTCTCAGCACTGGTTGACTACTGGTCCACTGATGAAGGCCCTGGGAGTATTTTACATTTCCCGCAAGATGCCCTGTAACCACTGTGAGCAGCTCTTCAAATTGGTCATATCCTGCACCAGTGAATCTAATAAGTTACACAAAGTGAGGAAGAAGGAACATTTTTCCTAAGCTCTTGTATCCATACCAGGCCCTTTCTGTTGATGAGGCAGTTATTAAATTTGATAGTAGACTGCTGTGGAAACAGGCAAGTGGGGCATGAAGCTGTTGTGCCTCAATGATAGCTTCAGTGGATGCTAGAAATGGTTGCTGGTTTAGTGATAAACTTTAGTGATAAACTCCAAGTAAATACTGTGCAGCATCAACCAAAGTTAGCAATAGACTTCCAGATGCATGCGCAGAAATTTGGGTTGGGGTGGGTCAATGAAAACATAGCGGAAGGCAGTGACAGCCTAGTCCTCAGAGAACTAAGTGTGGTCGTATTTTGGTTTTGGAGTGCTGAGAGAAGCTTCTAAAAGTGCTCCAATACGAGAAACGCTATACATACATAATGGATTGGTTGTTATTATTTTAATGTTTAGGCAAACAATGGTGCATAGTGTTGCTACTTTTAATTGTGGTTTTCAATATAAAATCTGAGATGTGTGTATCAGTACTTTTTGAACTTTTTATTCACATGAAATATAGACAAATATTATTAATGAGTGGTTAATCTCTGAGTTGTGAAGGGATATTGGTTTGGTTTAAAGGATTTTTTTTTATTGAATAGTTGAAAAGTTTTAGTCCTATTTGTTTTGTTGGGTGTGTACTTTTAAATGTGTTGAATTGGATTGGGTAAAAAAAGCTACATTTGCCACATATTTGGTAATAAATTCAAGAGGGGAGGAGATTTTTTTTAATGAAAACCACTTGCATCAATTTTTTTCTGCTTTTGAGCCAGAGCGGTTTGTTTTGATTGAGTAGGAAAATGCTAATGTAATCCCAGTGAAAATAGTTGGATGTGACTTAACAAAAGAGAGAGATGCCAAATTAGCAGCAGTTTATCATTAAAAGTAAGGATCCCAACACTGTTTTTGACAGCGAAGAGGTTAAAAATGTTCAACATATATTCATACACATATGACGGACCACAGCCTTATAATTATGTGACTGTTAGGCCCCTTGTCCAGCGTTTTATCAGTCGACTTTCATGAATTCATTGCATTGGGAGCACAACGTTTTTACGAGCTGATAAAAACACCAGCCGAGATGTTTACGGCGAGTCCTTCCTCTCTCTCTACTTGCTTCAGCCTTCTCTTCATACAGAGCAAGGGCCAGAGCAAGTACTCTACTCTGTGTTGACATTTTTACATCCAATATAGTTAGGTAGAACTACTTGCAACAAATGTATTACAGCAACCAAAGCAGTCGGAAAAAAAGGCTGTGCCTCAAAAACGCCTGCTAGCTGGGCCTTTTCAGAAGAGCAGCTGGTGTGTCTTTGGTGGACACAGGCCCTTTGGTGTCCAAGAGACAGAACAGGGTTAGAAAACATAACAGCTATAGGAGAGAAAATGATCAGGTGTCCTAAAGGTAATTATAGCTAATGGTTTGTTTTCTATCACATATCAGGCTATAGCAATTCTAGTTCACATTTTGGCCGAGCATTACTCGTATCTGCAGAGCAAAAACAGTGAGTAGAGCATGATGTTGAAGGATTAGTGTGAGCCAGGTTCAAGAGTGATGAAAAAGTTTTGCAGACTGATGAAGACTTAATTGAAACTTAATTAGTTTATTGAGCTCTGCCGAGAAGATACAGTGCCAGCATACAACATGTGAACACATCAAATGCCAACACCAGATCTGAAGGATAACATCTTTTGGTCCCTTTTATGTTTCTGTCTCCTCCCTGTAGGTTTTCCTCTTAGGTCATCTTCAACTAGCCTTAACCTAGAACAACTAATCTATCTTATGTTTAGACTCCAATGCTTCATCATATTGGAATCTATCACTACCCATGAGTTGTACTCTAATCTGTGGAGCCTGTCTTGTAAACATTCTTGTAGGACTCAACCTTTTAAGATTCCCAGAGAACGCCGATATCTGCAAGCCTGATACCTGAGCTACTGTCTCTGCCTTATCAGTCCAACTGTCGCCTCACTAACAAGGACAGTTACATGCGAGAAATAAGAAGAGCTGGAAGGCCAGTGAAC
>JAPMOB010228406.1:0-27086 GCA_029875015.1 Lepomis gibbosus
GAGATTTACTGTCTCTTAATGCTCTTGCTTTCATCCTTTTCTTCCACATGAGTACTTGCACATGTTGTCCATGGACCAAGCCTGTGCGTATTCATCCGCCGCAGAAAGTAGGTCCGAAAGTTTATTTTACTGCTACGAACTATTTTATGTTACAACTATGCAACAAAATATGTATAATTTGGTGAATTACATGTTTAACATCATTTTATAAATATAATTTCTATTTACTGTCCTTGTATGCAGATTGAATTTAATTTGGTTGACATTTATCGTAGCAACAAATGAAGTTTTACATTTATTTACATTTATTCATTTAGCTGACGCTTTTATCGAAACAGACTTACAATTGCTATACATATCAGACGTCTCACGCCTCTGGCAGGTTTTTCTAAATGATTGTCTTAGCATATTTTCTCTAAGCCCCGCCCCATGGCGGCAGGCGGCTGCTGCTGCATCGCTCCGTATCAGCAGGTAGCTTGACGCAGATGTGATTTTTTGCTGGTAGATCACAAATTGCCTACTTAAAGCAGTATATCTTTATTTGCAGAATTTTATTGGCTACACGAAGTGCCAGTCATCGGCACTTGACCCATGGTTTACATGGGTCGAATCACAAGGATTTTAGCTATTAAATGGTGTATAATATGAGTATGAAGCTAACATAGTTGCTGCGTGGGACTGTGTGGGACTCTGAGGAGACTCTGTCTGCTTTATTTCATTGTTTCTACCATAAATGTGGCAGATGTCGGCCACTGTGACAGCTGGAGTTACATGTAGAGAATTGGACGTCAGCGGTGCATTCAGATTATTTAATTCATCACTGACATTTTTTAACTTGTGTTTCAGGTTCAGTGTTCAATTTCATTTCAGCTATAGCTCGATTACCCTTGTTAGTACGGCTACTTGATGATACTATGTTTTTTTGTACCATAAACTACAGTACATAAGATCAGTAGACAATTAATGAGAGCCAAAATGGAACAGAACTTGTCCCATCCCAATCCTGGAAGAATGACCGCCGTCCTGTTCCCAACAAAAAATAAAAAGTAGAAGTAGAACTGCGTCTCTCTCTTTTGGGCACAAAAGATCGCAAATCCATTCGCAGACTCAACTAGAGATGCTCATAATCAATAATGTTTGCTGTCTGGTTTTCTCACATGGATCTACAAATGGCACCGACGACGTAGGCTGACTTTACCTAAACTGTCCAATTAATGATGAGCTACCTGTTTGTCCAGTTTACTTTGTTTGTTTGTTAAAAAAAGAAAACAGGGTAGACACAAACAGGACCAGAACTGAAAGGTGGAATGTGGTCAGGACCAAATGAAGCACACTACAGGTGGAAAACTGACCTTAGAGATAGAGATAGTTTAAACGATGACATGAGAAGTGAGCGGTGGAAAAAAAGAGAAACCGTGCACACACAGTTGTTCTGGTAAAAATTAACGGAAGCTGTAGTTTTTTTAACACAAACTTAACAGGCTTCGCCCAGAAACGATGTGAGGACTTTGGCTTCAGATCAGCCTCCTGAACTTTCAGTCTTGACCACTCTGCTTCAGCCCACTGAGCTGCAAAAACACAGCTTCATTATTCCAGAGTTCATAAAAATCACCTCACAGCCCACGGACAGGAGTTTATGAGGAGATGAAAGAACACGCTGGTTTCATTTTCAGATGAAAGAATCTGCGCCCGAGACAAGTGCACGTGTTGTTTTTCCAGAGGGATGATTAGAGCCGAGAGTCAAGACAAACAAACAGCGGTATGGGAACTGAGCTGCACAGTTCTGGTGAGAGGAAGCTATCTTTTTAACCTCTCTCTCTCTATCACCGCTTCACCCTCTATCTGTCCAAGGCCTCGAGGAAATATTCTCTCTCTCTTGGGGTTTCTGGGAAGAGGAAAAAAGATGATGTCATCCACTTCCAGACGGCAGCGTGAGGAAAGAGAAGAATAGGAAACGGGCCCCTTGATTCTTACACAACTCCCATATCCTTTCAGACAGTCACACATTCGTACACTCTCTTCATCTACCCTGTGAGAAGAAAAAAAAGACTTTTAAGGACCGCACCTGCTGCCTCTTATTTATCTTTCAGATGCACCGCAGTTTGCTCAGTTTGCTTGATACGATGGGGCAAACACGCAGTTGTAGATGTAGAAATGGCTTCAGACATCCTCTGGACGTACTGCAGATCTAGACGATATGAGTTTAATCTGTACGTCCTGATTTAAGTTAAAAAAGATGAGAACAGAGAGTCACTACAGTATCTGTCTACAAAGACTTAGTAACAAAATATCTAATCTTAAAGAACAAGATCTTCAGACCAGTGTGACCGAAACGTGTCCATATGTCTGCAGACTGTCTGCACTGGATAGATTGGCAGAAAATGTGGCGTTCATGTCCCCCATCGGATGAAGTGTAATAACTATGGTGATTTTTTTAATCAAGCTTCATCAGCAAATAAATGTATTCTTTTATTTACGTCCAAATACCTTCAGAACAACATGCTCATCAGGCTCAGCTGTACATTTATAGAAGCTTTTTCCACCTTAGAGGACAATGTGCTTTACGGTTTTGCATCTCATTAACACATTCACACACACCAATAGTGGCTTATTGGATAAAAACATTGCTGCATATCATACCTCCCAATGTTTCACATCTGAATCTTATTATATTAGCTACCCAACTCTCTTTCTTTCTTTTAAATCTGAAGTTTAGCACTTAGCATCTCAGAATAGAAGTGAATCACTCATTGACCCAAATTCCTGAGCGTCATTAGCAGACCGTCTCACAGTGTCCCCCTCCCTGCAGAAATGACAGCGTGTGAAGGACCTGAGCCTAATGAGATCATAATACAGGTGCAGTGTGAACAAGTTCTTTTCTTTTAACACTTTGTTCCTGTCTTTTCTTTTTATCAACACAGGAATGAAGCCTTTTTCCTGGAAGAAGCCCAGAGGGACACCGTTGCTTATTGTTAGAGTGAGGGAACAACATAATTAGGCTGCAGTCCGACGCTGTGTGTGTGTGTGTGTGTGTGTGTGTCTCTGCATTCATGCTGCATTTTGTGTGTATATTTCTTTGTAAGGTCTACGTGTGTTTTCTGCTGAGTGAAAGTGTGAGGGTAGGTACGTGTTTGTGTGAGCTGGAAAGGGTGTTTCTCCCTGTGTGTGTGCATATAATCACTCATGTGCAGTATGAGTGATGTGACTGTCTGGTGAGATGGATGGCTGCTTTTATGTCTCAGCGCTGCCTTTGGGGTTTGTGGTAGGGAGGAGAATAAAGAGCCGCCCAGCAGGAAACCTGGGTTTCTTATTGGCTCAACAAAGTCCAGTCTGGAGGATTTTTTTCCTATTTGAGTGTGTGTGTCTGTTTTGTTATAAAACCTTTGGGCAACCTGCTGCTACCTATTTAAAATTTTAAACTTCACTTAAATCCAAACCCTGAGTCTGAAAAAGGCACCTGGCAACCTGTGGCTCATTTAACAGACATTCATCATTTGTATTATTGTACGGGATGATTACAAATGTGACTGGGCTGAAATTTGGCAGAAACCTGGTAGTTATAGTTACAGGGTAAAACTATGCCACATATCCATTAGCAGCTGCCAGTTAAGGGGCTGAATTAGTCTAAAGGTGTTTACTGTACGTGTGACTTGTTTAGATTATTTTATTAAAAGCAGCTGAGTCCCTGCACAAGAGCTTGTTTGTTTTTCCTGCATGTGGCTTTTATTGCTGTTCATTAGAGATGGGAGAGAATTTCATGACATTCAAATCCCGTGTCTAATCTTATTAGGTAACATTTGTAACTACCAAAATAACTCCAGCTCAAAGTCTGACTCCAAATACTGGAGCTCCTGATTAAATAGACGTGAGGTGACGAGCTGAGTGAAGGTTCACCGCTCTCTGTGAGGAGAGATAAAAGATGCAACAAGAGACTAATTAGCATCAGAGGTTAACGAATCTCTTCTGAGTTAGTCCTGAAGCAGTCTACTGAGAATTACAAATTACTGACTGATGCAGCTCTTTGTCTAAAATCTCATAACAAACTACTATGAAACCACAAGCGGTTTCTGACCAGGCCAGTTTTATAATGTTGATATTCAAACTGCAGGCGAGATGGCGGATATATTCTCCTAATGCCTATCTGTGCATAAACCATACGTAACTAGGAACCTTTTGCAAGCACTGGTTTCTTGCATCATACCTCAATTTATATCTTTTCTGTGTCTAAAGATAAACTAACAATCAATCTCCACTTAATTTAGCATCAGCTTGAAAGCAAATGAAAATTTAAAAAAATACATTTTCTTAAATAATTGTAAATAAGTTAAGGCGTTAATGGGTTAAATGTGGCGGGGGTATCTATTATGCTAATTTCACACTGACACTCCGTCGTGCTGAAATCGTGAGATAACTTTTCACCTCGACAAAAAAATACTGTCACGTTTTAATATCGCCGGATCTCGTGGCACACTGGATCGATCCAGCGCAGGTTTTGGGTTCGAGATCGTTCAGCATAGATTCATTTGACGTCTGAACCTGTGGAATTTCTCACCTTCAGTGGAATGCCCCTTTAACGGCCATAACCTGAATTACTGAGCTTCAGTCAGTACTGACATATTGCAATAACACAGAAGTCCATATGTCGGCCTGAGCAGTCGGTAAGTCTTCGCTGCTGGCTGAAGCTGAAACCGCCTGAAATTCCAATCAGTCTGAAGGGACCTTTAAAAAGTCGGTATGCGGGGAAGGTAAGAAAAAGATAAAATTTAAATTTACAAGCAGCGAGATAAGGGTGTGTTCTGCGTGATTTACAGCAAAGATGGTTTAAGAGCTGAGTGGGTTTTGGATCAAGCTGAGATATAAACTACTTCACAGGTGTCATAACACCACTTTAAATACTGTAATTTAACTTCCTACATAAACACAACATGTTCTTGGTCCAGCAAAGAGCTCAATGATTTTGAAAATATGTGTGTTTATTTTGACTGATACTGCAATCGTGGTATGATTTGTGGTTTTAGAGGGAACGATCATTTTTACATCATTAGTCTCATCTTTACTGAAAAACATATTTAAATGATTACGGTGTGGTTTTGCACACAAAGATGTTTTATTAAATCTGTAGAATATGATGTGTCGCCCAGGATATCTCTGCAATACGGCAATTTTTAAGGTGAACCGGTAGTTTGACGCACGTTTACCTTTAACAAACATTGCAGCTCCTGCGATTTGAAAATGATAGAAGTCGATTTTGATAATATTTTTAAGAATTGTTCAATCTTAGTAAAGTATATTAATCTCTACAGTGTGGTATCAATTTAATTAGAAAATATTTTCAACACTGATACATTGTCGTGGTTATGTTGGTAGACACAGGAGTCTAAGTTCCACACTTTTTAAGCAGCTCACAACAAGAACTCACAAAAAGATTCTGCAACATGAGATTCAAAAATAACATTAATAAGCAGATTTATATATCGCTTATATAGCTTATCCAGACCAAATTATGCTGTTTATGTACTTGTTATAGTTTAGTCAAGCGCAAACACAGTTAACAAGGGATTTAGACCCAAAGTGTTGGACACTAAGCAGAGCAGCTGCTGTTTATTTGGCCTGTGATGAAAGTTACGGGCGTTCGAAGCAGGCAAGAAACAAGCAATGCAAGAATAAACAGAAAATTCAGTAAGCATGAAAATCCACAGGTAAATGTAGGAAGGGAGACACTCTGTTACATTAACTAACCATCCCACACCAGCTGAAGAACAGAAGAGGGAGTTGACACAACTCAACAAAAGGCAGATAGAACACGAGACAGAACAATGCGAACACCACAGGGAGTTAAGTACACTTACACACACGAGGATGGAATAAACGAAAACAGAACGAAGGAAGAACTCACAAAACATTAATACAACCAAACCACAGCCGTACTGTACACAGGCTTTAACAGACACTCTGCATCTGAAACTGATTTTTACATGAATTTCTTCATAATTCTAAGATGAGGAAACTTTTGTTGAGTTGAGAAAAAAAAAACATCTGTAAAACATTTTCAGAGCATGACTCAAAGCTGCTGTCCCAGATAACAAGACCAACACGCCGTCTGAGGTCACTGCCTGTTTACTCGCTTTTTACCATTTAGTGAATTGCAGTATATTCACACTCCAATGTGTTATCTGGGTGTGATGAGTGTTATCGGAGTGCTAGTTGGCACAGAATACAAAACAAAGCTGAGGCTCATTCGTTTCAGGCAGGTGGTATTGGGCAGATTAAAATATTCACCTGATGAGGAAACACAATTCATCATCTGAGCACCACGAACATCCGTCTCACATTTCACTGCACTCTACAACCTCATGGTGGCGCTGCAGTTGAAGTCAGGGAATCACTGTCATTACTAAGATTCATCATCTGGGGACCATGAACGTCTGCACACATCAGTTGTGCCGATCCACCTTGTAGATTTAGAGAAAGTTTAGTCGACAAGTGAAAACTAGATGAAGAGTCATCGTCCGTCCAACAGTTGTTGAGATATTTCAGTTTGGACTAAAGTGGTGGACCATCCCCAGAGACACGCATCGAAGACTTTAAACATGGTGACCGGCCAGCAGGAGAAAAAACACACACACACACAGAGTAGACTTGAGATTGACACACAGTGAGTGAGACAGAAAGTAGTCCCCCCTCATTAGGCGTCTTAGCGAGCAGTGAAAGGAGCGTCTATTCACTGGATGTGGTGGGAACACTGGGACAAGCCGAGCAAAAAAAAAACAACCAAGCTGGCCAGGGAGGCTGCCACACAGGCAGAGCCTCCGACTTCTCCTCACACCAAGACAAAGAAGAGAATGTGTGTGAAGCTTAAATTTCAGGACTCGCTTTTCTCAGTTCTCCACCTCTTCTTCTTCAGCCTCATCTTCACCCCTCCCCTACCCCACCACCTCTGCTCCTCCTCTGTCTCTGTGTCTCTCTGTGTTTTGTAAAGAGACGAGTCGTCTTAAAGAAAAGCCGGTTTAAGTCCTCCTGACAGCTGTCACTCCGTCCAGGAGCTAGAAGAACCCCCCCCATCAGCGAGCAGACAGCCCAGCCTCACACAGAGCTGAGATATAACGACATGCAGAAAACCAGCAGCTCTGGCAACCTACCGAGAAAAGTGAATGAGAGGAGAACAGGCAGGGTTCTGTGTCACTGTTTCATATCTTCATGTCTTCATAGCACAAACCAACTGTGTGCATTCAGCAGCCATTTATATCAGCTCGAAAGAGTTTTCTGTTCACTGCGTGAAGCCTTTGCAATTAAAGTTACTGAAAACTGTTGGAGAAAGATGAAGTTAAAGTGACTAAGTGACTCCTGAACCTACTGATCACTGGGCGTTGTGCTTTAAACAATGGTTTCTGCTCGGGGGAAGTGACGGGAGTGTGAATCAGAAAAACATTTCTTAGAAATGTGTCATATTCCTGCATCACTGTGTTCATATGTACCCCGCAGTGAGCACTGCAGCACTAATGCACAAACAGCTTTGTAGCTTATTTGGTACTTGACTACGGTGGCTGGTTTGTCCAAAGCCCTGATGTGGGTTTTAACAGTTACCATTATATTTTCTTAAGACTTGCCAAGAGTCAATAGTTTGTGCTAATGAACGTTATTTTTATTTAAACTTTTTATGGAAACATTAGTCTCAAAACGAGACGCTGACTGTGTAATAGCAGCGGCCCTAGCTCGAGTGTGGCAGGACCTTTTAAGGCGTTTCATCCC
The DNA here is from genome assembly GCA_029875015.1 of Lepomis gibbosus. NCBI lineage: Eukaryota > Metazoa > Chordata > Actinopteri > Centrarchiformes > Centrarchidae > Lepomis > Lepomis gibbosus. The sequence continues at coordinate 7,750 of JAPMOB010228406.1, forward strand.
TCTTTTTCCGCCACCTCTGTCCTGTTTATCCAGTCTAACCAATTCAAATATGGCCAAAAGATCAGCCCAAAGTATTTAGTGTTTTGTTTAGCAGCTATTTCACACTCAAATACCAAGTCAGACCCGAACGAATGGGTCACACTTGGCCTTATAAATGAAAAATAAATAAACATGTGTTCACTGAAGAAAAACAGGCAGTTTTCATGTAATCCTGGTCTGAAAAGAACCTTAATCATTTAAGTTGTGGGTGATCCGGTATGATGGGCCAAATATCAGCCAGCGGGTCAGTCGAACCTCAGTTCAATAAAGTCCTCACATGGTGAGCTGCCAGAGAGGCTGACAGAGCAGAGACAGACCAGAGACTGGTGAAGCAGTGTGTGAGATGTGTGTGCTTCCATGTTGTGTATCTGTGGTCTGAATCTCTGCTGTGATGATGAGATATCAGAGGAGGAGAGGGAAAGTACTCCCAGTGCCTCCGTATCTCCCATCGCTCTGATCCATCACCAGCTACAGCCTGAACTCCTTCTGATACGCACAGCTGGACAAACACAACACACACACCCTGAATCACACAGTAGATATGCAGCTTAACGGATTGCAATACACACTTGACTTAAAAGACTTCAGGAACGCACACAAACACAAGCATCTTAATGAGATTCACTGACATTCTTGGAAACACAAAGCTGAAAAAGCTTAAAGTGATAATATAAGATAGACTACATACATTTAAAGCTATTTTTTTATATTTAAACTGAATCAAATGACTGAATGGATTTAATACCGGTGACTCTGCAGCTCCACACAGAAGCTGCTTCCAGCACAGGAGCTAGAGAAAGCTAACTGTAACTGCCAGCACAGCTGAGGAACAGCAGACAGCTGACGTCTAAACTGTGACAGAACCAAGTCAGACACTCAGCACAAAGCGAGAGGGATGTTTCTCAAGAGAAGGGAGACAGAAACAGCACCGCTGTGACGCCGACGCTTCTCTGCTGCTTCATACACTAATCACAGGGTCAGTAGCTCGGACAACGCCTCCTCCGGTCCACGTGTCCGACTAACAATGGATATTCGATGTAAAAATAACATCTGCAGCTCCTGTTTGTTTATTACTTTCAGGGACTCTGGCTGCTCTGCGTCACTATCAGCAACTATTTTGTGTTTCATCCCCATTGTCCCCTTTCTTACCTTTTCTACGGCCAGAAGCAAACTGTTCTGTCTCACCACAACAAGACTGTTTACTGTAAACTATGTTAAACTGTGTCCTCTGGCAGCAGGAGGAACAACAGTTTGATGTGAAGATGAATCCAGCTGTAAATGTATCTGCAAATCTTTTTCTTTTCTGCAAAAGTTGGTAAATAAAAAACACACAAACCTTCTGACTAATGCATGTCCTAAAAACACACACACACACACACACACACACACACACACACACACACACACACACACACAGTACAGGTCCTACCCGATGCAGACACCACAATGAGACAAATACACAACACACATTTATTATTTGAGTGAAGGGAGGAAACAATAGTGCTGAAATCAGCTGGAATCCGGGGCTCTAAACTGGGACGGTGTTTGAGAGAAAACAGTAGCTGCTGGAAACAGCTGTAACAGCTGTAATAAAAATAAACACTGCGCTTGTTTCTCACAACGTTCAAGTGGGAAAAAGTGTCACAAACCCGCCGGCTTTTGTGTCGTTTAAGTGTCTGACATTAAACTTTACCAGTCAGGTCGGACTGTGTCTTTTGATTTGGGGAGCAGGAAGCTAATAAAGTTTCCCTTGGAAACAGAAAGGATTCAGTTTATATTTGAAAGTACAAGTTCAAGTTGTAAAGGACAGGAAGTGTCTTGAGTGTCAGGTGGACAGTTCTTCGTCCAACTCTTTTCGTTGGGTCTTCAGTTTAGGGTTAATTAAGTTAGTTATTTTTTCTTTTGGTATAACTTCATCTATGCAGCACCACTGTTTCAAAACCTGAGTGGGAAGAGCACAGGAACAAACTCAGAGATACGTTTGAAGAAATAAAGGCCAGATCAGAAATACTAATAAAAAACCTTGGGGGAAATCAGGACGTTCAGAAACACAGAAGACGTAGTGAAGAAAAAAAGTCTGTTATGATGAGATTCACTAGACTTAAAATAAATCTGATTGGATGCCAGTGCGATGAAGTTATATGTTTAGGGAATGAATTTAGTCAGTGTCGTTCCTCAGAAGTGACGTTTTAGTACAAAGAGGACAAATAAAAGAGGCTTTCCCTGATGACAGGCGTTCCACTGACCTTCCCTCATCCCAGCCTCACTGCACGTCAGCGACGGTCGTGAACTGGGAGTGAAACAGACTCCCGGGCTGCGACATGTCAGACTCGAGCTTTGGGTGGATATTCATCACCTCTCGAACAATAGAGACAGTAATGGAGGAGTCAACCCTGCCCCCCAGATCAAAGCCAGGGAGATGATCAAGCACTGTGGTTCAAAGACCAGAGATGGGTGGGCATTTTGTGCAGTCATGGATGAGCTTCCCTGATCTTCTATACAGTTTCAAGCACCACCAGACTAAAGGACAGTTTATACCACCAGGCCTCTCAATTCATTCCTGGTTAACTAAACATTGAATAAAAATAAACTGTTCACTGCAAGTTCTGTCTTTTATCTCTGTCTCATATCTCTTTTAAATCTCTTCTTTTAATTTTAAATTATTTAAATATTGACTTGTGCTTGTGTTGCTGGTGTGACCTGTGGTTCTCCTGTCTGACACATTGTGTCGTTGATCCCGTGTTAACCTCCGTGTGACAGATAAAACTGAAACTCATCAGTGTATCAGCTGACTGGGTTCCCATTCATTTGCTCCATAGACAGAATGAGGTGACCGGCAGCTCCAGTATTTGGAAAATTTGAGTGAAATTCTCCTTGTTGAGTCATCGTCTCATGTGCAGCTGTGTTGAGAAAGATCAGGGTCAAATTAAAAGTTACAACACACTAACACATTTCCACTTTGAGAGATGAGTCAACTACTCCTACAGAGGCTTGACTGGGCCTAACATTTAAATTAAGGCTGAACGATTAATCGTTTTCAAATCGAAACTGCGATTTGCAAGAACACGATTAGCTAATCGTGAAGACGGCGATTTAAATGGAGGTTAATTAGTTAATTAGTGTTAACCAATCACAAGTGCCATGCGCCTCCTGTTACAGTCCTGCTCACCAATCAGAGTGTGGGCAGGGCGTGTACATTTTACAACAACAAACTAAACTGTAGGGAAATTTGAGATACACATCCCACATTTCAGGGCATTTCAGAATAAGAGCGTTTGCCTGCCTGATTTTGCTGACTCAGATTTTGTTAATTTGTTCAGCTGTTATTGATTTTTGTGCTTCCATCATGATTAGGTAGGCTACATAGTTAAATTTCTTCTTTATTTTTGTCTCTTTTAACTGTCTCCACAGGGTGTTTTATTTTGAAAACCCACCGGATTCTCTTTGCCGTTCTGCGTCTGACTTCCTGCGCGGGTTCATCAGGGGCGAGTCCAATCTCAAAAAACGTTTTGCATCAGTTTGCAGCGTTTTCGGATTGAACGACGATCAACAACGTTCAACAACAGGCTTCTTCTGTTTGGTGGGCGTGTCACACACGTGCTACCCAATCAGCTGTGACAAGTGTGTAAACACATTGGTTTTAAGAAAGACAGGAAATTGCAGTGCGCTTGCATAGACAAAGTTAGAATGGCCATGAATATAAAACTAAAACTAGCTGAACTTTTTTTTAATAATTGCAAATCGAATCGTAATATCTGATTTTTCCCCCCAAATCGTTCAGCCCTAATTTAGATGCGTTCTTAATATACTAGAACTCTGCTTGAACTTGGTACTATAGTGCAATTAACATTTACTGTATGAACCGCTCAGGGCTGTCCTGTTCAAAGACATAAAATCTCATGTGATGTTGAAAATATATAGTTAAAACAAACAAATACTTCCTATAATTCCTCACGGGAGTGATTCGATCCAGCACAGCAGGAGCATGCCAAACCCACATTCTTTAAAACTCTCTGTAAAATACGTGAATCATTAAATGTAAAACACACAAATGTCCGAGTGGAAATCTGTGATTACTAAACTCTCTGGCTTCCTGATACGAACGGATGAACTTCATTAAACATCTTAATCTTAATTAAACAACGTCCTGTTGGAAAAATGACAAATATTCAGAGCAGTGGGTTTGATCGTCATCTGCAAACATTGTTCTTATCGGAGGATAACAATCTTATAATTTCTGATCAAACTAATTTAATATTTCTCCGAGTGCATGTTGCTTGTGTCAGTCAGTGTGTTTACCAGCACCGTGGTGACCTGGACCTTATTTTTGAATAATGACAGAGGAAGCTGCGTCTGTCCTGACTTTCTGAGAGGGGGAAACTTATTTAGACTTCTGGAGGATTTTAATGGAGTTATTTTAAACGCGATGACCCATCGCTCTGTGTAATCATCTCTTCTTTCATCCACTGCTCAGATGTTACATTCGCCTGTCTGCAGTCTTCTGTCCTGCACATGCGTATTTGTAAAAAGCGGCTCCCCGAATACTCTGATTACAGAAATGTGACAGAAAGCAGCATGCTAAAAAAAAAAAAGCTGACTGTAACCTGGAGTATGAAGTCAAACTTTTTCTTTGCCCTGCCCCTCCACTCTTTCACTGTGACTCAGAACTTAACAACTTTTAAAAGGTAATTTGGGTTTTTAAAATGACTATTTTCAAAGCAGAGACTGAACCCACTGCAGCCACAGAGGAGCGCCATTAAAAGATTCTTCCGAAGCATTTCCAGATAACTCAGCTTAGCCATAAATACACCCAGAGGTGCTGTGTGCATGTGTGTGTGTGTGTGATGCAGAGATTACCACAAATTAAAGGTTATTGCGCAGCACAGTAATGCACTGTCTGTGTTTGTGGTTCATTGGAAAACACTAGTTTCTGTGAGACATTCTAGACGTGGAGATTAAGATGAATTAGATTATGTCTTAGTCCACGCCTCATTAGGGGACATTGTTGTGTGTTTGACTGTGTGACTATGTACACATTGAGTTTAATTTGCATGAAAACAAAGACAAGCCTTGTGTAAAACACCACTTTTGTACGCCCGTCGTCTTGAGGACGATAAGAAGAGCGGCTCAGTGACACACAATGCAACGCGCCCACCCACACTGCGAAGTTCTCCCATAAACCTGAGTGTTTAAAGGTTTAATTTCCAACGGACACCTAATTCTTCACACGTGTGGTTCAAGAAACAGAAATTGGATCGGAGAATTGGGCTCTTTCCTGGAACACGCAGGAAGAGGAACAAACACAAATAAACTTTCACATGAACGCTGGCTGACTAATGAAGTCAGAAAGGTCAAGAAGTCATGATAAGGGAAAAAATCATGCTGCAGCAGCTTTATATGTGGAGTTAACCGGTCAATTAGGGCAATACATCTAATTAATTTGAATTATCAAATGTTTATGAATGTGAACATTTACTGTAGATGATAGCTGGCACCGTTAGCTGCCTATGAGCACCTGCTGCAGTTTACAGGAATGTCCTGGCTCCAAACCGGACGTTGTCACGTGTCTATCCTAAATTCATTAAGTCCAACGCAGTTCGACAAATAGCCTAATGTTGTAACTTCACAGCCTCTCTTCAGGTAGGACTCTCATATTGCAACTCTTGTCTTTGTGAAGAGACAAACTGACAGGATAAAGTCACTAACCTGCCTGTCAGCTCGCTCTGGTCCGTTTCAGTGGAATTACCGTAAAGGTTTGAATACGAGTGCACTCCAAATTTTGTTGCGGCTAGCCTAATCGTCTTCTCACGGACGAGTGACAGAAACACTCAAAGCGGTTCTTTTTTAAGATGGAACAGCGTCTGGAAACGGATATTTGCGTAATTGTTTGGTAAAATTTGGTGCTTTATTTTGCTATTTTTGCCCGATTTATTTCGGTGGCCGAACAGTCTGTGCATCCCCATTACAGGCAGCCGAGCCTCCCAGCTCCTAACATTTGTTTCATGTTGATTATGTCTTTTTTCAACAAAATAGATGTGAACGCATCACAGTTTCATCAGCCAACTTGGAAGTTAATGACTTCGCACCTCTATAACGAGAAAAAGGTGCATCGGAGAGTGGCATCCAAAGTTGCAAACTCCCGCACACTGTCCAACCTGCAAAGAAAGTTGACCAGCGAGACCTTCATCGGGCAAATTATGTTAAATACTGAGATCTTTTATAAGAGGTTTGTTTACAACAATCATTCGGTTCCTCATGAAATAAGTTTACCTGAACATACAACTAAATAATATTAAACATATCAGCTCAGCAAATAAAGAAATGAAGGAAACCGGTTTAAATGTTGTTTTCTTTCACCGACGTTTGCTCTACAATTAGACAATCACAGATTCAGGAGTTAATGTGTGGATCACTAGCTTTACACCTGTCTGTAGAGCCCAGGAGCAAGACACTGATCTCACTCTGTCATCATCAACAGCAGCAGAGGAGAGTCTGTCCAATTCAATGTACTGTAACTTCAGATCTCCACATCTACTAACAGAACACAAATACAAACACACACGCTGCAGCTTCCTATTCAGCAACGCAGTGGGCAGAACAAACAATGGCCTCGAAAATAAAAACTACATTGTCCTGCAGTAAGTCAAATAAACCTTTCCCCTGAGGACATGAATAAAAACAAAGCATTTCTGTATGTGTGTGTGTGTGTGTTAAGATATACAGTGTGTTTATTCCCTCTGTGTATGCTGTGCATGTGCACGTGTGTCCCGGCCGGTTAGATATAGACAAAACAGAGCCCAGCAGGGAGCAGACAGTGATTCACAATGTGTGCAGAAGAATCAAGGACACGACTACAATATTTAGCCGCGTTTGGAAGCCATAAAGTAAGCAGAACGTGCAGATGAATGCCCGAGTCTAAATATGCGACTATGTGAGAGAATGTCCCATCTCGCCACCTCTCTTCTTTTGTCTCGCCGGGCGCATCTGAACCACAGCTGGAAACTGTGACTGTGGTACTTTTAAGTGCACATGCAAACAAAAAAATCCCTACAGTGTGACTGTGGTTAAAAGAGGATGATGTGTTTACGCAAAACAACTTCATCTAGATCATCAGACTGAAGTGCCGTTTCACTTCCTTCATTCAGCCTGAAATTGTGTTTTGTTAGCCAATATATGTTTTATGTTTGTTCGTTTGTCTCTGACGTCATTTTGACTGCTAGTTAACTTGTTTTAAGAAAAAATACTCTCCTTTCAATAATAGTTTGTGTCTGATGTCCTCAAAAATGTTAAGATACCTCTTTAAAAGTCTTTAAATTATATCTTCTCCTTCTCCCTCATAGAAACATATTTTAATTTGTTAAACTTTTTCACATCAAGCGTTTAGCAGCTGGACACAAGATGTCTGCGACTCCACTGTGAAGTCCAGTCTCAGTGTTTGTAGTCTCGAGGTTTGGATGTGAGGTGGAACACTTGGGTATCTGTCCGAACAGAGGTTTTACCTTTAAAAAACATGATAGCAAAGCTTGACCCTCTTTATCACGCGGCTCTCAGGTTCATCGCAAACGCTGGCTGTCAGACATCACTGCACCTTATACAGCAGGGTAAAGTGGCCGTCACTCAAACTGTGCAGGATGCTACATCGGTACACTTTTATTTATAAAGTTATTTTAGTCTTTTGCCTTCTTATATCTGTTTAAAACTTGTTCATATGCAAAGTACATCATCATTTAAGATGTAGTGACTTTATAAGATACCAAGAATGAGGACCGAAGCAGGAAAGAAGATCCTGCCTTACTTTGGCCGTTCGTCCTTGAATGAACTCCAGTCCAGAGATCGGTGCGCTAATTTCCTTAGCTGCTTTTAAAAAAAAGAATATCTGACATTATGATGGACGTATGCACTTGTTTTTAATTGGTAGGTAAATGGTAGGTAGATCTCTACATTTAGTCTTCGTTTGTTTATATATTTTAAACTCATTGTATTTTTTCTGTGTAAATATTTTGTAAACTTTGTGTAAATCTGTATTGTATTTTAATTTATGTAATGTAGCCTATTGTTTTTTAAATTATGGTTGAACATTTGTGTTTTATTTGTGCTATACAGGACGCCCTTGTAAAAGAGACTGTCTCAATGGGACATTTCCTGTTTAAATAAAGGTTTATATATGGAGACTTTTTCCCCTTTTTCACTTGACAAAATGTTTTGAGTTTCAGCGTTCTTTCTATAATGTCACAGTTTTCTGTCAAACAGCATAGATCAGATTCAGATTTCTGGAACAGAGAAGAAACTTTATAAACTTACAAAAGCCTTACAAAACCTCTAAAGTAATGAGTGTTGGGGACAGTAGCTTTTATTATAATAAAAATGCTCCACCCAAATTTTAAATTTAATTTCAAACAGTTGTCTGAACCCGGTAAACAGGTCATTGCCGTAATATTGTAATACTGTGTCCACTTTAAGCAAGAGTCTGTGTGTGTCTGCTGAGCATTGTGTTGAAGTCGCTTGGCGCCAGCTCCAAGGTTTGTTCAGATGGTTACGGAGAGGAAGGAAGCGTTAGGCTTGGCAGAAATACTTTATTGTTGCCTCTGTCCTGATAAGAGCTTATTAATTAGGAGGCTAGACAAACACAATGACACAATAGAGTCTGATAGGGCTGCTGTTTGTGTGCCAGCTAATAAACCCACACACAAACAGATGTTCTGCAGGTGGGAGTGGGCTTTTCTAACACAATAGGAGCAAATAAAGAGGAGAGTTATTATAATAACAAGACTGTGTAAGACCAGCAGTGACCACGACAGATCCACAGATCGGTAAAGAAAGTAAACGAGAAGCAACGTCCACAAAAGTAGATCAGTTCGGCGACAAATCGTTTTTCATTTAGTAAATTGTCTCCTGCATCAGTACTGATTCTGGAGTCATTAAGGTGATGGGGGACATTTGGTGCATGTAATTGTTTTTATAAATCACTGAGCTGAACTTGACAATGTGCGTAAATGACGGAATATAAAACCAGTCCAGGTGTGAAGCAGCATCACAGCAGCAGTAACTCTCGATTTATTGCCTTTCCTGCTAGTCTGTGAACTTCAGCTTATAGGGATCCAGATATAAAGACAGTCCATTAGCTAACAGAGCACAAAGGTAACATAGCATAGCAGGGCTAAGCTAGCAAAGCTGTAATGTTAGCATGTGGTGCTAAACTTAAGTTAAGTTAAGATTAAAAGTGTCCTAAACCATCACAATCAACAAGCTCTATGGTTAACTTGGTGGATGACTTTATTATCATCTGTTCTGTAAACTTTAAATGAGTGCACTCTCTGAAAGTCACCATTAAATGCTCTCAAACGTGACTGAGAAAGCATTACAGAAGAGTAAAGGAAGAGAACAAGATACAGCAACAACTCAGAATGATTAAACGATTCATCAAGAGACTGATAAAATGCACAGCAACAGATAAAAAAAAAGTGATTACTAAAAAAAGAGAGTGATTAATAGCACCGGGTGGTTATCAGTCTGTTTAATCTGGCAGCACCAAGCCTCATTTCTAAATACTCATCGGTTGCATAAGAAGTTAATTAAATTAACAATCATATCAGCTTAAAATATATTCGTCCCAAACCGTTATCGCACTCATAACAGAAGCGCTTTATCTCACTCATATTTCTCAGCTCGATGGGCGTTAGTTTAGTGCATTAGGAGATGAGCTGTCATCTGAAGAAGGGAACTAAATCAAACTGACTTTTACATTCTTCACCTGTGATCAGCTTCAAGCAGATTAAAAACATTTTGATTAATATTTGTGAACACTATTTGACTCTCAGGTCTGGCTGTGATACGGTGCGACGGTCCAGTGAAACGTCAAAAGACTGTTTACACAAATGAACTCATGTCTAGATAAGAGCACGCTGATATCGGTGAATTTCAGGTTTGATAAACTTTACAAGATGCAGGAGGTTGTGATTTATTAACCGAGGTAGATGTTGGAAGGATTAATTACATGCACAACAGCACAATAGAAGGTCAGTGGAAATCAGGGATGAAAAGATATATTTGATGTATTATTGTCTCTGAGTGGGTTGGATGGAAAACCACACCTGTCATCACAGAGCCTATCAGCCTGTTTGTACTGTAGGGGAGAGCGGGGTAAGAAGAGCCAATTTTTACTTGCGCTGTCTTTAAAGTACGGCCATGACAGTAATGCCTCCAACTAAAATACGTAGCTATATTTTAGGATGTGGTGCATCCCTGGGAATGAACCATTTGGATCTAAAATTGTTTCCAAAAATACGGCTTTCCAAATAAAAGTGGAATCTTGGCCCGTCTGGTCCTAAATGCATAATGTCACATCATTTACGTGATGCATAAGAAAGCAATGTAAAAAACAGTAAAATAGCTCAACGTCCCCCAGGTATTTTGGCACAAATTACCCCACCCTGCAATTTTAATGAACGTCATCCAGCAGTTTAACAGTATAGCCTTACATTGTAACTTCCTAAAGCACATGTGTAAGATTTTTTTCAAACCTGTCTGTAATTGTTCAGACACAAGAATCAGGACTCCTTGAACATAAAAATAAAAATCACTTTGAACGTCAAAAAACAGTTTATTTTAAATATGCTCATCACTTATTCATTTTTAAATAAAAAATTTTACTTGATCCAACTGGGATCGAAATGCTGTCTACTTAAATTAAGAATGTTTTGGTCTGGAGTCCGTTTGAAGGCGTTACTTGTTTCATTGAAACTGAGGACAAATGCAGCACAGTTTAGCGTTTGACAGACTGGCTTCTATTTTTAATTAAAAAAATATTACACTGCTTGTGTATTTAAACAAAGCTCAAAGTCAGGGGTGCTCCGAGTGGCTCTGATTCGAGTCTGACGAGCAGCCGTTTTGTCCTGTTTCTCTCTTCAGCCTTCACTTTCAAAATAAGGCAAAAAATCATTATAAAAAGACTTAAAGTCAGCATACTTACCTTTAGCAGGTGTAATGTTTACTTTCACTTAGCAGTTAACACAAAGTACAGCTGAGGATGATGGGAAGGACATTAGTTCTACAGGTCACAAACCAAAGCACTGGACTTTGAATTACTATGAGGCGCAAACTTAAGTGATCACAGGGGCGGTTTGTTCATTAGGGTGATCGGACGATGCACCGCCAAGCCGGGAAAGCTAGCTTTCTACAACACAGCTAGCTGTGACTGTTTTTGACAGTTTGCCTCTGAATATCGTTGTCCAATCAGCGTCGAGTCTCTTTTGTGGTGGTCATGTAAAGGCAGTTTTTTTTCGAGCTACGCTTCTGCCACCTGAAAACGACTCGCCGGTCCTCCGGCTTGTTTCTGTCACTACAATCAGCAGCTGTACAAAACTGTTGATTCATTAGATATTAGCAATGAACTTAAGGATGTAGCTGTTCACAAATACTGTACAGTGTGTAGCCTAAGGAACAATCCTCGTCTAATAGCAGACTTCGACCACTGAACTGGTCAGCTTAGCCATCATCGCAACAATTGCCCCCCCTGAGAGATTTGGCAGGAGCATGTGAATGTGTGTACCAAACTGTTGTCGTGTCTACTCAAAACCTCAAGTCAGCCTCTTAATGGAGCTACAGTAAAAGTCAGAGGATCACCAAAGTCATTAGGCGTCCTCCTCTGGGGAGCACGAATGTCTGTATTAAATTCCAAGTCAATCAATCGACCAGCTGTTGAGATATTTCAGTCTGAACCAAAGTGACCAACAGACTGACAGCGCCATCCCCCTAGAGCCGCTAGCGTGGCTAAAAAAAGCCGGATTCAAAAACATCACACAGTTATACTCTTCACTTTAAGTCTTTCTTTGATGCTGAAGCTTCTAAGATGATTAAATCTGCAAAACCATAATCATGACTTGCATTTTTAAAAACACACCAGAGTCGGTTTTATTTTCTAAGTCAGTCGTCTTGTGCGACCCAACCGCACATGTCAGAGCTAATCCCTTCCATTGTTGTCATGCAGGGGCCCCCACTAGAACCAGGCCAGTGACCCACACTGGGCCCTGACCCTCGGCCGAAGGCAGTACATCCTCTGCAGTGACCCGGCTATCTTGGCTCGCTGTGAGGCAGCTGATACATAAACCCTGTGCTGCTCAGCTGTCATGTCCTCTGGGACGGAGACACTGATGTAAGCCTGGCTGGGTGGTCTGCCCTCCGCCCGTGCGTATGTCACTCAGTACGTGTATATACTTTTAATATTCTTTGCTCTTCATGTCAAACACTCTGCATTTCCCTTGAAATGAAATGTGCTGTAAAAATAGTTTTATTTGCTTGGTCCGTTTCACCCTGCCTCTGCTGTCTGCTCTGAGCAGCAACAATTTGACATTCAATACATCATAAAGTTGGCTTGGACCAATGCTGCCATAATTAAACCTCAACTACACTGCTGTGTGAAATCAGATATCTTCTGATCAACATAAAAAACACACTTTTGTTTTTGCCCCCATTCATCATGAGCTGAACTCTGATCTAAAACTTCCTCTATGTACACAAAAGGCCTATTTCTCTCAAATATTGTTCACAAATCTGTGTTAGTGAGCACTTCTCCTTTGCCGAGATAATCCATCCACCTCACAGGTGTGGCATATCAAGATGCTGATCAGACAGCATGGGTATGGCACAAGTGTGCCTTAGGCTGGCCACAATAAAAGGCCTTAGGCTGGTCACAATAAAATACCTTAGGCTGGTCACAATAAAAGGCCTTAGGCTGGCCACAATAAAAGGCCTTAGGCTGGCCACAATTAAAGGCCTTAGGCTGGTCACAATTAAAGGCCTTAGGCTGGTCACAATTAAAGGCCTTAGGCTGGTCACAATAAAATGCCTTAGGCTGGCCACAATAAAAGGCCTTAGGCTGGTCACAATAAAAGGCCTTAGGCTGGTCACAATAAAAGGCCTTAGGCTGGTCACAATTAAAGGCCTTAGGTTGGTCACAGTTAAAGGCCTTAGGCTGGCCACAATAAAAGGCCACTCCAAAATGTACAGTTCCATCACACAGCATAATGCCACAGATTTCGCAAGTTTTGAGGGAGCATGTAACCGGAATGCCGACGGTAGGAATGTCCACCATGTTTGCCCATGAATTGAATGTTCATTTCTCTACCATAAGCCATCTGCAAAGGCGTTTCAGAGAACATCACCAGCCCAGGACCTCCACATCCAGCATCTTCACATCCAAGACTGCTGCAACAATCGGTTTGCATGAGCAAAGAATTTCTGCACAAACTGTCAGGAACCGTCTCAGGGAAGCTCATCTGCATGCTTGTTGTCCTCATCGGGTTCTCGACCTGACTGCAACTTCATACCATCGAAGTGGACCAACATTCCACAGGCCACAATCAACAACCTGATCAACAACCTGACCTTGGGCCTTTCAACATATATGGCTGGAAACTAAAGGATCATAACTCTTCTTACGCACCCTGATTTTATGAAATGTTAATAAAAACATTCTATCATGTCACACAAACAGGTGTTGTTTAGGTGCTACAGGATAAGGCTGGCATTATTAAAATTGGAATTTGTGTTTGTACCAAAGAGAAAATTCAAAGAAAGCCCATTAGTCTGCCCTGTTTCTGGCATTCAGCCCAAAGTCCGTGGGGTTCTGCTGATGAAATAAATCAATGTCAAAATTACATAAATAAACATAAACATAATTTAACAGCTGGACACTGTAGATTTGAATAAACATTACTTAACTGCATTTATTGGGGACTGTTTTCAGCAGCAGATGAATCCACATGTGGTTCTCTAAGTGAGTATTTGGTGTGTGTGGGGGGTCTGAGTCAGAATAAACTACAGTAAGTGTGTTCATGGTGGTGAAGGAACGTGTCACCCAGGGCAGCAGTGAGGCTCGCTGAGGTGTTTTTATAGTGTGGAGCTCTGTGGCTCAGAGGGAGAAGATACACATGATACACACACAGGACTTGTTAGGAGATACATTTGCTGCTGGTTTGGGGCGTTCGTTGGGATTTGATGACAAAGAACAGCATTATCCTCAAGTTAAGGTTTAAGGAATAGTTTGACATTTTGGTCGCTTATTGGTTCCATTAAGGGGTTTTTGTGGATCCGGTAGGTGTCCCCTTTCTGCTTTGTGTCAAACACAGGAAGTGGGAACCTTCACTCACGTGACAGGTGTTGCTATGGATTTCTTGACTACTTAGCCAGACACACACAGCTCTGAGCGAGATGTGTTTAAAGAGAAAGTGTTTGATTCAATGCATGTTTGTGGACTGAACTATAAATCTGAACAAAAAAAAGCAACAGCAAGCCATGTTATTTCGTGAGCCACTAGTAGGAGACGGCGGCTGAGCGACTTCATCAATTAGATTTTTGTTTGACTCCTATTTGTTTACACTAAGACATTTGTACGGACTGAGCAAACAAGATGAAATGTGTTTCAGTCAGCTTTAGAGATGCAGATTCCAGATTTTATTACCTTATGGCCTTTACACATGCTAGCTGTTTCCCCCTGTTTCCAGTCTTTGTGCTAAGCTAACAATCTGCAGGCTTTAGCTTCATGTTGGTCAGACAGGTCAGTGAGAGTAATATTTAATTTTTTTAACACACCCAAACACACACTTTTACTGTTTTATTTACTTTTTTTTTTATATATATTTTTAGTTTTTACTATTACTTTAATTTTTTTAACAAACACACACCTTTACTGTTTTATTTACTTTTTTCTATTTTTAATATTTTTAGTTTTTATTTACTATTTATTATTACTTTTTTAAAACACAGAAACACACACTTTTCCTGTTTTATTTACTTTATTTTTATTTTTTTATATTTTTATTATTACTTTATTTTTTTTAACAAACACACCTTTACAGTTTCAATTTAAATTTTTTTTTAAATATTTTTGTTCATTTTTTTCAGACACGGATTTACGGATTTATTTACTTTATCTAATGAACTGTATGAAATTAATTGTTCTTTTGTCTCTAATATTGACAATATTGTTTTGACATGTATGCCAATAAAGCTGAATAGAACTGAACTGATATCAGTCTGCTCATGTAACTAAGCCATAAAAGTGAGGAAAGGAAAAATCCCCAGAAAGCAAGTCACTGAACTGTAAAATGAACTTTCACATTTATATTTGACATAATCTACTTTGTGCTTCGCTCTCTTTCTCTCAACCTGTCACTGACATGTCACCGAAGAAGAAGCCAGTAAATGCAAGTTAAGTACAAAAGCAAACAAAACACACGACTGCAATATTTTACACACCAGCTAGAAATGTTCTCTCTCTCCCGTGTGTCTTTTTCCTTCACGTCCCTCTCTATTTCTTTCACACACTCAGGAAACAGCAGAGGAGGAAGGAACGACAACAAAACGCGCACACAGAGCATCCTAACGACCATTAACCACAATAGGGCTATTCTCCGCCTGTGAATGCACATCGCCTGGAGGACGCGCACACAGAGCATAACACAGTTACTTCCACGGCACAGACTGTCCCACGGCAGACACTTAAAGAGCTCAGAAATGATCCCACACACACTCAAACATACAACACACACTCTTTCGCATTAGGAGGCTGGGAACTTTCCCAACCCTCAGGAAGTGTGTCAATCACTGAAGACTTGCCTGTATAGACGCGCACACAGCAGCCCAGCCCTGGCCTGTGGGAGCGTGCCGACAGTAGGTGTAGTTAGAGAGCTGAGGTGGGCTGAGAGAACGACAAACTTTTTTTTTTTCCCCTTCCATGAACTAATGAATGAACTCTCTCGTTCTCACTCTTTATGTCCCTCTTTGTGCGTCTCTTCCTTTGGGGTGTCTGTCCTTTGTGGTAAAAAAAACACCGGTGCACTTAAAGGTGGGGAATTTCTCAGCTTTGCAAAAAAAAAAAAAAAAAAAGGTTTGCGTGTGAAAGTGTGTGTTTGTGTCCAGCTCTCTAAACACAGGAGGGTCCCAAAGCCGGATAGCTGTGGGTTGAAGGAAGAAGAAGAATGGATTTATTTAGTCATACAAGACGCTTCACGGAGGATGAAGAGGATGTTATTCTGGGCTCTTCATCAATGTGCTGCGTCTGTGTGTTTAGCTGTGGTTGCAGGGCATGTGACAGTTTAAATCATGGCTCTGAATGCTTTATCTTGTGATTATAACCCAGGGATCAGCCTGAACAGACAACAACGGGATGATGAAACTCTAAGAAACCTGCTATCATTCATTCAGTGGCCGCAAGGTAAAAGGGTGGGGAAGTCTATTCTGTCTCCGCCGATTCTGACGACTGCTGGGTGGTTTGGGGGAAATCATTTGTAATTGTAGAGTTTGTCTATGAAGGGGAAAAATCAGGGAGTGGACGACGGAGGAACTGCTTCCCCTCCCTCATCAGCTACTTCTGTGACCTCTGAACTAAACCTTAAACTTCCCCAGAGGAGCAAAGAAAGACTGCAGGCTGCTCGCAGAAATAACTGCTGAGAGTAGAGTGAACGTCAGGCAGAGGGTTGGTAATTCATTTTACCAGGATACCTACACATACTGTGAGCTGAGTTGTAAAACATTTACTTTATAAACACCTTTTTTGGTGCAAACCTCTATGTCCAAGTGAACATTACTTCTGTTAGCAGTAAGAGTCGTTTCTCAACTTGTGTGAATTTTGAAGTAAACAGAGGAAGTTTATTTGTATCGTCACGGTCCGAATCTTAACCTTGACCAAATAAATCTTTCTACGTGGCAGGTGAACACAGCAGGTCCTCGTCGTGCTGCTGTTCAAACCAGGTGTCTTCTCCCTCTTCTCTCAGGCGGAGCTCGATGAGGTAATCATAAAGTTTTGCAGCGGTTCAGTCAACAAGATTCATCCTGAGATGCTAAAGAGTCTGGATATTGTTGGGCTGTCACGGTTGACGAGTCTTTTCAATGTTGTTTGGAGGTCGGGGGTGGCGCCTGTGGACCTGTAGATGCCTCACTGATTTCCAGGAGACCGGAGCGTGTTCTCCAAATATGTGGGTACCACACAGCTCAGGAAAGCCAGGGATCAGGCCGACGGTCGAACCTCAGATTAGGGAAGAGTAATGTGGATTCTGTCCTCGTCATGGAACAGGAAACCTTCATGGGTCAAGGAGAGCGCGCCCATCCAGAATCAATATGCTTGTGTGGACTTAAAGAAGGGTTGTGTCACTGTGTTTTGTGCGAAGTTCTGTGGCAGTATGGAGGGCAACAGGCTGACAACTGTTTAAATCACGAGGCCTCCCGATGGACGATGGCATCGTCTAACGGCCCGACCCTAGTTTGCACCTCCCAGGATTAAGGGCCATGGTGCAGCTCTCAGGGTAAAGGTGGTTTAGATGACAAGAGCTTGGGACACACAATGATTTAGAATGAGATTAAACATATTCTGCTCTATTATCTAGAACAAAGTCATCCATAGTTTTCAGTCACATGACATGCGCGGTGACCTGGAGGGCAAAACAATGACCAACATAGCGGCTGACACCGCGACTCCCCCGTAGAGACGCCACAAAAGCAGTCAAATTTTATTTGAGCCACCTTTCAACTTAAGAAAAAGAAAGATGTGAACACAAACTGCAGGTGTTGGGCTTATCCGATCCGATATGACGTTACAACACCCGCTGACGCATTTCTACTGTTAAAAACTGCCGGGTCCCTGCGGTAAGGTTTACTTTTACCTTCTGGGGAATCCTTCACCTCCTAACACAGCTCAGGCTCGTCTCCTCAATTAGAAAATCCGACAACACAACAACCATCCAGCATTTAGGCGATGCAAAAAGTAACAAACTCAAAGTAACAGTGTATCACTTCCATACAGGTTGGCAGGCAGCAGAAATTAACGTCCTTTTGCCCTCCAAGGGAGCGTTTTCATTGGACGTCACGTGAAAACTATGAATATATGACAAATACATTGATTTTTTAAAAAATGTCTATGACGTAAAAAGAAAAGCGCATAAGAAGCTGTTGGGATTTCTGTGCATTAAGCCTTTAATAGCAAAGATTACGACCCAAATCAAGGCACCTCTGGGAATAATTCTTGCTTTGGGAATAATCATAACGGAAAGTCCTTGTTTCTCAAACTATAACTAACATGTAGAAACTGTCCTTACAGCGGAAGACATGATTTCATGGGTATTTTATCAACCTGATGGGAAGTTTGGGTTTCTGTGAAAGCCTGATTTCTTTCATTAGCAGTGACAGGGTGACTTTAGGTTGGTGTGTGTGCAGCTGGATTGGGGTGTAACCAGGCGTCATATTGTTTTAGCATCAATCTTGTTCCCAACTGACAGATATACTGTACATATATACATTACATATATTCAACAGGCAGTTATACAGCTACCTATGGGAATTAAACAACCAAGATGAACTGTGTTGTTTTAGACATAAATCTCAGGTGATTAATTACTGGAATAATGAAATGTAGTCGCAGCATTTTATTTTTAAAATTTCACCCGCAACCTCAAAATGTCTTCCGTTTACCTTGTGCCTTAATTATGTTTATTTACACAGCACTAATGTCATCAGTGCTGTTTGCATTCACCAAATAATGTCAGTGCTTTCACTTTTCCCGATCGATGTTGATACAGTGAATTAAAGATCAAAAGTCGTCCAGTCTTTATGTTATTGGAAAGCTTTAAAGGATCATTTAAAACTCCTCTCTCCAACTTTAAATCACCTTTCCACCATCGTCTTCCTGCAACAACTCGCCTCTAATGAGATTTCAGAGTGAGAACTGCCAGACTTCCCCACTGTAAGAAGTCACGGGCAGATAGACAGAGTCTGAGCCTGCCGATGGCTACAAGAAGCAATTTTTACAGAAACAGGTATTTCTGTTAAAAGCACAAACTACAAGCAGCAAAGTGGTGAGTTTAACATCACTGCTGACATTTACTATGTGAGCTGTGTCGCACAGTGATTTCTTTACCAGCCCTTATTTGTTCATACTGGACACGCCACCTGCTCTTCTATACTATTATTGTGCATTTTATTAATTAATCCAACAAAACAGACTGTTACAGAGTTTCAGCATTTTTCTTCTGAATATTTTAAACTTTTTCTCTTAGGCATAACGTACAGGCCATCCATCCATCATCAACTGCTTATCCTGTGTTAACTGGTACAAGAAAGTATGAGCACATTTCACCTATTTTAGCTTCACTCCACTGGCTGCCTGTTCATTTTAGGATTCATTTTAAACTTCTTTTATTTGCTTTTAAGCCTTTGAACGGCCTTGCTCCACCGTACCTCGCAGAGTTACTGCACCCCTACATTCCCAGCCGCTCTCTCAGGTCAGCTGACCAGCTGCTCCTGACAGT
>JAPMOB010228407.1:0-12539 GCA_029875015.1 Lepomis gibbosus
TGACTTTAATCTCAGAATTCTGACTTTAATCTCAGAATTCTGACTTTAAACTCAGAATTCTGACTTTAATCTCAGAATTTTAAAAAAAATTCACACATGGCCCTAATCCTCTTCCGTATCGATCCTAGAGCAGGAAATGTTGGTATCAGAAATATCGATCCGCACATACTCGTGGTGACGGGGTTTGAATCAGAACAGAGATTCAACAAGAACCGGATTCTATAACTAGAATCGGAATCCAAATCAGTGTAATAGAAACGATACCCAACCCTAGGCGCATGCAGCCTCCCTGTCTCATCTTCTCATCACCTTCCTGACACGACACAAACCTGAGCACAAGACGTTACAGTGCAGTTTCACAGAAGGACACAGTCCCTCAGAGCTGACCAACAACAGACTGCAGGCCAGCAGAATGGCAACTAGACTTCTGATTATTGCACACAGCCCTGAAAGAAACAAAGACAGTCGAAAACTTAGGATTCAGGACCAAGTTCACAAACGTTGAAGAGCATAATCTCAAGTGCTTTAAGGTTTATATAACATTTACTTCAAGTCGAGAGTTCTGTAAAGAAATTCTTTTTTGCTTTCTACCGTTTATCCTCAAGACAAAGAAATGTTAAATAGAAGAGAAAGTAAAGTTCACACCCACTCAGAGTCATTCTTTAAAAGGAATTATTCAACATTTTAATCTGAGAGTGAGACCAGAAGATGAATATTAATCTCATGCCTGTGTGTTAAATACAGAGCGTGGTTAGCCTAGCTTAGCATAAAGACCGGAGCCTACTAAAATCTCACTAATAAACGTGAACACATCAGATTTAGCAAGAACTATTTCTTTTCAAACACGTTCCCCATGAAGTCTTGTTGTCATGCTCAGGCTGCCAGGTTTGGTACCATCATGCATGCACCAAAACCAAAACCTATGCTCACTGACTGACTTCAACTTGCGCTACCTAGGTAATGGGTGGATGGATTCACTGCTGTTATTCAAGAAATACTTCCCCTTACAACTACAAATTATCATTTTTGCATCTCTGTTTGTGTATGGATTAAATAAACGAGGTACAACATGTTATTCCGTGAGATTTGAAGGCGTTGCTTCAACACTCCCAAGTCGTCACATATGGACGCATGGTCATGACCCCTTGAACGCTCTGGGAAGCCATAGTTCAACACACTTGTGGACGCCTTACCATCATTTATGAACGCTAAATGCAGGTGGGAAGTAAACAACAGACACCAGTCAGCTGGGTGACAATCTGGTTTTTGGCCCTGTGTCCACCCCAACCACCTCCTTATACTTTGACTTTTCAGTTATTTATATCCTATACCTACTTTTAGTGTTCATAAATGATGCTACAGGGCTTTCTCCACCGCGTTGAAGTATGACTAAACTGTTCCGCGTCGAATCGACGGCATAGGTGACGACGTAACTTTTACTAGTGGCGAAATCGGCGGCTGTAACACAGTGAATCAATATATTTGACTGTCACAACCCGAGCGAAATGACTCGTTTCGCTATCGGGATGTGATCCATTCCCTCGGTAACAAGGCTACACCAGCCGCACGTTTACAATTTTACCCCCATTTACGTTAGCGAAGGGCTAAACAGGAAGTTAGCCTGCTCGGCCTACAAAATTCAACACAGTGGACGCTGTAGCGCTACTGCCGACTAGTGTTTGGGGGTGTAATCGCAGAATGACAGACACACCTACGCACAGTAGGTATAAGTATAAATACATGGCTACCTGAGCGTACGTACGCAAGTAGACCCCACACAGGAGTATAAATGGGCCTTAAGGGATCTATCTTGAACAAGCGTCCATGTGAGATGACTTGTGAGAACGTGTTGCCCAAGTCGTCACACATGGATGTTTGGTCGAGACCCCCTGGCTTCAGTTTGTGACACACCGGGAAGCCCATTAGCGTCTCTGTTGAACGATACAAGTAGGCTTATTTTAAACAGAGATTTGATTGGACAGGTGGATCAGACACTGGACTTTAGCCCGGGACGCCAGTGTTCGTTTCCCCTGTGAAACGAAAAGTCAACAGTGATTAATTTTAGTGTTATGTAAGTAGCAATACTTAACTTAGTAGTGTTACTTCAAGTCACGTAAGTAATGTAGTTATTTAAACCCAAACCACGATCTTTTACTAAACGTAACCAAATTGCAGGGTTTTAAAAGGTTAAACCGTAGTTTTATTTTCAAGTCTTAACAGGACATGGCATATTTATTATTGCCAACTTGACCTCAGAGCCAAACAAGTCCAAGAACAATGCAAAAGGGTATGCTGGGTTTGAAAAAACGACGCCAAGGTGTCTTCACCAAGAGTCTCTATATGTGACGAGTTGGAAATGAGAATGTGTTGTTCGGTAGGAGAATTTCTGAACTTTGGACAGAGCCAGGCTAACTGTTTCCCCCTGTTTTCAGTCTTTATGCTAAGCTAGGCTAAGCACGTCCTGACTCCAGCTCTGTGCTTTACACACAGAAGTGAGATTGATATTCATATTTTCATCTGACGCTCAAAAAGCACATGGCACATTTTCAAAAAGTTTTAAAAACTTGGCAACATCTAAAGAAATATTTAAAGAATCACAGTTATTAATTTTCCTAAAAACTTTTTTCTCTTTTTTAAATAATTCTCTTCGGTGTAAGAGGTCAGGGTCTCACAGGTTCTGGCAAACCACATATGTTGATGCACGTTTGAAACTAGCTGAGATAAGTAGTTATTTCGCTGCATGCTTCACAAAATTAATCCTATTTTTTTAATCCAGTCTTTGTTGCTTAATCAAATTCAGCAGTTAATGAACATGTGCTGTAACCAGCACAAGCATAATTATTTGTCCACTCAGGTTAACATATGTGGTTTTAGAGCATCTCTTCCTCTGAGATTGTCAAAATAAAAGCCCAGTCTGGGGGTAAAAATACAGGACAACGACTTTAGACACTTTAGGCAATCATTGAAATGCTTGTTTGCTGCTAATCAGGAGTTAGCATGCTAGGTTTAGACTGTGCTAATAAAGCTTGTTTATGCTAACAGTTGCTTGCACACTAACATCTACGTACGTACACTAGCATAGCAGGGTGTTGGCGAGAAGCAGAAGTAATCTACTCAAGGCAAAATGAAACATATAAAAACTAATATGGTTCTAAAATATACATTTACATCGTACAGTGATAGCTGTCCTAGATTGTCCACAAACCAAAGTTACACCCTATCTTTGGATAAACACTACTGACAAGTTAGTATCAAACTTTAAATTCTTTTTCTTGTGTGACCACACACACACTCACACACACACAAACATAGTTTAGAAAAAGAATATATTAATTTGACGAGTCCAACTTCATGACCTGAAAACTGTCCTCAGGATATCATGTCCTCCGAAACTTGACAGAATATGAAAATAAAGTGACATTTTCTCATTTTTAACAAAATTGCATTGAACAGTTTCACCATATAACACGTTATTACATTTAACCCTGATGAACATTTCTCAGATTAATCCAAACATCCACTGCTTTCAAAGGTGCCTGTCGTCATATCGGCTTAGGGCAGCCCAGTGTATAATACCACTAATGCTAACTGTGAGCCGGTACTCCTTCACTCATAGAATAAGGTAACTGATTTTAAAAGAATCGGATCTGATATTTTTTAAAAAGAATAAACCAACCTGAATTTCATCACTGAATCAGGCTGGATAAAAGTGAGTAATTTAAGGATGAAAAAAGTTCCATCATTTTGGTTGTAGTAGCTGCTGAGATCTCATCTTGTAACCAAACTTTTGTATTTATAATAGTGATGTGTACCGAGTCTCTTCCACGTGGTACCACTTCAGGTGTGGTATAGGTAGTTAAGTGTGTTTTTAAAAATGTCAGGTACTGAAACAGTTGTAAGGTATAGAATGAGAAAGAACAATCTGATATTTGCTTGAAAAGACTGAGAAACACTCTCTCGCCTGACCGCTAAAGGTCAATTTATGCTTCTGCGTTAAGCCTGCGTGGTAGCCTGATACGCGCCTCCCCAAAAAATGTAACTACACGTCGCGGACACTCAGACTTCCAGAAGTCTTGGTAGGCTTGGTCGGCTTGGTAGAGTCACATTTCCTCGTAAACCGACTTGTCCTTCGTCCTCTGCCTCACCCGGTTCAAGGGTCGTACATACTGTCTCCTCCGGCGCCTTCCAGTGTTTCTGGGTCTGTGTCCGAAATCACTACTACATTCACTACTCCCTGCCCCCCAATGTAGTGAGTTCTATGTAGACGACTATACAGTGAGCTTACTCGCATTATTAAAAATACACTTTCAGACAGTTCTCCGATCGTTATTTTGGCACCGTTAATTATGCATGATGGTATACATGGCTTGGTTAGTGACCATCGGTTGTACACTACTTTTCAAAATGCATTCTGGGATACATTGAGTGGACTATATAGGGTATAATAATAAACACTATACATTCTGACAGCACTACAAAATGGCGAGCTCACTATATAGTGAGTAGTGGGTGATTTCAGCCACAGCCTGAGTTTTTGTACTTTCACTAAAAGTAACTGCCGCTCAACATCGATCAGCGCCAACTCCAACATGATTCGCTCAGTTTCAGACGCCACTGTTTGTAGCAGCCAACACCAACAAAGAAGAAGAAACGTGTAACACAGAAACCCCACTCAGGTTTTGGCGGTGTATTTGTAAAAGTGTAAATGCTCACGATGGCACATACCCCATGAGTAGACTTGGTGCAGAAGTATAAATTGGCTTTAAATAGGAAGCTACAGCGAGCAGTTGGTTAGCTTAGCTTAGCATAAAGCCTGGAAATGGTGGGAAATAGCTAGCATGGCTTCATCTCAAAGGTAAATAAAATCTGTCTACCAGTCCAGCACTGGATTGGTATATCTGTACAACGTTCCACTGTTCTACCAGTCGAGCCAGCTAACTTTCGGTTTAGCTCTCCGTTAACTTGAATGGGAGTAAAATGCTAATCGTGCAGCTATTCTACACTTTCCAAAGATTTTCAGACCGAACGGATCAAATTCTGATAATGAAATGAGTCATGTTGTGACGCTCAAACAAAAATTATCCACAGTTTCACGGCTGCTTCTTTCACTATGGAAGTTAATGAGAAATGCTAGGCTTGGAGCACTTCCTGGGGGTTTGGAGGAAATGTGATGCTACCAAGCTAACCAATCAAATTTTTGCGGTTTGCATCGCAGCAACGGGTAGTTACATTTTTGTGGGGATTCGCGTCCGGCTACAGCGTACCTACGGCATAGATTCGAACCCAGAAGAATATATTCAACCCTGATTCCAGTCGTTATGCTAAGCTAACTGACTCAAGCTGTATTGTAGCTTTGAATTTAACATACAAACATGAGAGTGGTATCAATGTCCTTATCTAACTCCCTGCATGAAATTTCAAACTACTCCTTTAAAGATAATGAATTTCTAATTCATGACGGCACACCAGGCCAAGCATCGTTTGCGATGTGCAAATCATCATCAGACAGCTGTAATCCCTAAATGCAGCAGAATACTAGGAACCAACTAGAAGAAAACCAGTGGCTCACAGACTTTCTCTCTCTCTGAAGCGTCTCGTTTATTTACCCTCCAAGGTTTGTGAGAGTGCAGGTAGACTGAAATGGTAAACCACCCAGGAACAACTGGCGTAAGGGGCGACTGAAAAGAACAACAGTGTCTTAGGGGATTTCGAGGCTGTTCGATCATAACAGTGCAGAAATCCTCTAACAAGCTTAAAGCGAGCAGAACCTTCCCGACAGGTTTGTAATATCAGAGTCGACCTTGACATTTTATGGCACAGAGACGGAAAAAAGGCAGTAAAACCAGAAAAGGAGATGGAGACACTTTTCCACAAGGCAACACAACCGATGGTGTGATATTTCAGACCGGTCACAGGCGGTCTGGTGTGTGAAAGATCCAACAAATCCACCCTGTTAACGCTGCAGAGTCTGAAGCTCATGCAGCTCTTTAGTGTCCTCTTACTTGTACAAACCTGCAGAAACTCAGTTCTATAGCAAGTGTTGGATTAGAGGTTCTTGTCAGACGGTAGAGTTGGTTTAAAGTCAGATCAGATTAAATCAGTTTCTCCAGGGTTGCTTTTCCATACTTGTGTTGTATGTTTATTTCAACCTTTACTGGGGATAGCTTGTTGGTGATTCTTCTCCTGAGCCCCAGTAGTAGTTTAGGCCACGTTTTTCAGTTCTCACGTTGGAGTTCTTGACCTATTTGAAGGGACACTTCAAGGTTAATGGACTGTACTCTTATAGTCTATAGTCTTCCGACCACTCAAAGCATTTGGCTCATTAACAGTAAGTCAGAAATTTCTTTCAGACAATAAATAACATGACTGAGATCCAGATTCATTAAGATTACGGGGGTCATTTGATGTTAATTTCACTAAACCGACATGAAGCTAACATGCAGAGTGGGCTCTTCCTGGTATATATATCACTTTATCAGTGAGGACAAAATGTACCCCCCACCCCCATCCCCCCCCACAAAGTGATCAATGCTGCCTCACTGGGTGTGCCACGGATCACAAAACCCACGGTTCGGATTGATCTGTGGTTTTTCAATTTATTTTTGAATGCGCTACTGTGGCTCTGATGTAACCGCCTCTCTCTGGAATCACCACTCTGTAGTGTTGCTCAATGTCTAATTTATTGCACGTCACGAGTAGGAGCCTAACAGCATTTGCATTACGGTAGCTGCTGGTGAGCAACGGAGCTGTGTGTTGAAGGGAATTTAGCAGATGTTACTGAAGCGGGAATAAACATCTCAATATTATGATTTTTTTTTGCAACCTCTTTCTGCAAATGCTTTGAAAAGATTCACTACAATAGTTACTGACTTGTGTCACGAGTGTGGATTTGGTGCGTTCTTGCCACACAAGCCTGCGGATACACTGATTAAAAATAAGGTGATTTAAATGTAATTGGTAGATTCATGACCTGTCACCGCAGTATTGAGTTAAACTCGAACTCATCTTTCTGATATAGTCATTTTAGTGGACACATTTTCACGTTTCCCAATGTAAATCCTTTTAATGAATCTGGACCCAAGTTTGACCAGTTTGGATTGGAGAATTCCCTCAATCAGCTGAAACCAACGGTGGGATTATGTGTCAGAGGTTTTCCCATCAGACAGTAGTAACCGATAACAGAGGGCTGGGACACAGCTGACTGTCGCTCTCCACTCGTGTCCCGTGAGTCAGCAGCTCCTCCACTGTTGTCCAATCATCCAGCAGCTTGCTGTTCCTCAGTCGGTTCTGCTTCATGTGGCTCAGCTCCAGCACCGTCTGAGAGGACAGCGACCCCTGAAGGCCCCCAGACTGCTCCTCCCCCCCTCCTCTCCTCTCTCGGTGTTGCCGCGACAACGCCAGGTGGCGTCTCCTTTCTGTCCGGCTCCAGTACCGCCCGGCCCATCGGCCATCCTCCCCTTCCTCCTCGCCTTCCCTCCCCCCATCTCCTCGCACCTCCTCATCTGTTGTGACCTCACTGCGTTCTCTGGCCAATCGGTAAGCTCGGGCTCTGAGCAGCTGGTTTCTGACGGACTTCTGATTGGACAGTCTGGAGCGGGGAGAGGGAGGAGAGTGAGGGGGGCGTTGCGGGGCTCCCAGTGTGCTGTAGAAAGGAACAGAGGAGCCTTTAGGGTTCCCTGTCCGATTCCCAAGAGTCTGAACGCCTCGCCATTCTGACGCTCCGCTCGAGCCAGATCCGGGACTCTTAGAGAGAGAGTCCTCCTCTCTGCTCCGGTTTGTGCCCTGGCTGTTTCTCTGTATGCTCTGATGATTGGTCAGACTGGTTCTGTCTATGCTGAGGTGACTGGTGGGGTGAGAGTTGCTGGGATAACTGGCCCTGCTCCTCGGCCCCAGCGTGTTGTTGGCTGTACCTGGTTGGCTGTTCTGGAGTCTGTTTCTCAGAGTGTTTGGATCTGCCATGTTGGGGTGACTGGCTCTGCGGCGGGGTTGTCCTTCACTCAGGTCTGTTATTGTTCGACTCCGCACCGGAGCCTCTATTATCCTGCCTCCTCCCTGCTGCTGCTCCAACCACAACGCCCTCCGCTGGCAGGGCTCAGTATGACAACCTGTAGAGTAGAAAGAAGTAATCAGTTCCCACCTCATGATGCACAAATCTTCCTTTAAGCATTATAACAAGAACACCTTGCTGCCGGGGGAAACTGCACTTAATGCCTAGAAAACAACCATGTTGGACACCGAACAGTTCGCCCACACTGTGGAAGTGTCTCAACAAAGGACCTGTAGCTTCTTGGGTCTTGCTTCACACAGCCGCCAAAGGTTAATAGGATTTATTGGAATGTGCTTCTTTCAATAAATACTGCATTCATGTTCATCCCACAGGTGTTAAATGGATTAATGTTATGCTACTATATGTTCTGATATAAACTGATTACTGAACTTGTCATATGCCTAAACGCCTCCTGATTTTGAGGTGCATTCCAAGCACCTAAATACACCATTTCTCCGTGACTTTTTCTGTGTTTTCTATTAAGAGGGAGGCAACGACAAGCCTGCGAAACTGAAACATCAACTAGTAAAGTTGAGCCAAGTTGCTCTTGTTGCTGACCAGCTGGAGATATTTTAAACAGACAGCTTGAACATTGGTGATGAACTTTGATTGCTTTACTGTACCTAGCTGCTGTTTCTAGCTTAGCATGTATGCCTCGTTAACAGGAAGACAACTCGGGCTGCAGGGAGCAAAACCATCATGGTGTACCCCACTTTTAGGATCTAGTGTGATCGCCAGCTAGGATCTCAGTGTAAGCCTCTTCAGATTAGCGATATGTCAAGCTTCCTTAAGGGAAGTGTCTCAATGCTTGTTGAATTATATTTACTTGTGATATACTAGCTTGCAGCCCTTTCCCAGACTTTTTAACAATACCAAGCCTTAAACATACAGTAGATACTCACATGCATATTTAAGTATGTTCCCTGACAATCATATACTGTAAGTAAGTTTGTATAGACCAAGCAGGAACCTCCAGGGTCTGAAAAAGGAAGGCAGTGCTAAAGAGCCTTAATCCTGCATTCTCTCTAACGGCCAGCAGGTGGCGACTCCGCTGGTTGCGAAAAGAAGACTGATTGTATTAGAGGCTAGGAGAAAATGTTTCTACTTCTCAGTTAAATTATTCCCCCAGTAAACACTTTCCTGATGGGTTTATGATCTCAGTCGCTAGTTTCAAGTCTTCTTCAACACAGCATGATGTTCACTTAGTAAATTATGGTCCCATTTAGAGGGAAATAGATCAGAAAGGTGGGGCTACTTTGTGATTGACAGGTTGCTAACATCAGGATAGAGTAGACTTCTCGTATTTGCTGCTCTGTGTACATTTAACTATCCATGAACTTGTTTTTGGTCAGTAATTTCGGCCTTTGGTCGACTAAAAATATCTTGTTCAGCTTTTGGTTGTTCTAAAAGACACGTCGGCTGTACTTTTTGCCGGTTTAGTACATTTATTTTAAGCCTGTTTGTCCCTAGCCAAAATTAGCATCCAAATTAATATCACAGTTTAACGTGAATTACAGATGCACAAAGCTAGCTAGCTCCCCCCTCTCCAAAAATGTCACGTCTGGTTCCAAAAATCCAAGACGTCGATGGGCAAAACGGCAAACTTCATAACAGTAGTCCACAAACCAACGGATGACTTAAAGGTGGCTACGTCGACTTCTTTTACGGTCTACGATCTACGGTCTATGATCTGGACATATTTCTGAAAATGTTTTCAAAGATCCCTAAAATTACAACCTCTAACCTCGTCCAGTTCAACTTTCATGACTAATATCTGTACTGTTTAAATAAATCTGATAAATGGTTGTCTCTCTGATGATCTTATCTTCAGAATCTGCAGACTATGGCATTAAATGGATAGTTTAAGGAAATGATTTGAAGAGCTTTACTGACCAATGGAAGGGGGAGGCGGGGAACGGTGGCGAGGTAAGGTGGGACTCCTCTCAGCTCTGTGGAAGTGAACTGTCGTGGTTGTGCTGTTACCCACAGTGCAGCGGGATGCCTGTGGGGCTCCAGAGTGAGTCATCTGAGACGTCTCCGGGATGGACTCCAAATCCCAGCGTCCCCTCTGTTCTCGAGGGGAGTGGCCTGAGCGGAGATGGTGAGTTTGTCGGTGGGCGTGGCTTCCATGAATCTTATTCAGTCGTCTGTGCTCCCCGGTGCTGACGCTGTGGAAGCCCGAGTCGCTGGGTTCAGAGGAGATCAGGGACTCGGAGGAAGAGGAGGAGCCTTGGGAGGAAGCGGTGTGACCTGGTAGCGATGACATGGCGTCTGTCTCGGCCTCGGAGAGAGCCATCCTGTGGTGAGGGCTGTCTGGGCCACATCCCAGCCCACTGTCGAGCTCACTCAGTGGGAGGTATCCAAGAACACGATCAGACCGCCAAGGAGGTCGATAGTCGGACTAAAGAGAAAGTAAGAGAATTTAAATTTAATTGATTTAAAGAGGTCTGGTTTTCAGGTTCATCATTTTATTTAGAGGTTGTACCACAACATGTTTACATGATTTCATTTTCAACAAACACCTTTTGTTATACTACACATTGCTGCAGCACTCTCCGTTTTAGCTCCCGAGTGAAGCATCTCACTTATACTTGATCTTTGTTGGGAGTTGGACCAACGCGTTCCCATGTCAGTGCGTCATAACTGACGCTTTCAGACAGCATGACAAAGCGTAAGTATTTTTTCTGAAAGCGTTAGTATCTCAGGACGCCCTGAGATGAGAACAGTCAGGTTGGATAAGTGCAGTACCCAGGTAAGGACTACTAGTCAATCAGAAGCAGAGAAGAGCTGGTCCTGACAAGCATAATTACCAAGATGGTGCTGGGTATAGTGGCCTGTTAGGTGCACTTTGTTTTGTTTTGTTTCTGTGTGGTAATTCAGGATGGGCTCCAATCTTCCATCACTTTAGGACCTGTACGCCTCCAGGATTCTGAAGCAACCAGGAAAGATTGCATCTGACCCCTCCCCTCCTGCACACAAACTGTTTCAAACTCTCCCCTCTGGCAGGAGGATTTGGCTCATCAGGACCAAAACCTCTCGCCACAAAAGCAGCTTCTACCCAAATCAGCATTCATGCTAAATTTACCCACATGAAATTAAATAACAAAGTTGTTAGAGAGGAAGAAGTGCAAATGGCTGAGGAGCAGAAAGAGGGTGCAAAGCTGATGCTGAGAGAGAAAATAGTAGTGATGCAAATCACTGGAATTAGCTACCTGTCTGGGGAAGTCCTTAGGCTCCACCTCTTCCGTGTTGTAGCAGCCAATCAGACAGCTCTCTGAGTTAGGCTGGTAGGGTAACATTTCTGGACCCTGGAATAGTAAAACAATGTAAACTGATTATTTCTGTAGAGTATAGTAGTAATCTGTAAAATTAATTAGGACACACAGAAACAGTGAGTTCAGAACACAACACAACCAATCACCTGGTAGTCCAGTCTGTCCAGGTGATCTAAGCTGTAGGAGACACTGGGCAGGTAGCTGTTTCCCGGGTGCTGGTCATTTAATGATCTGGGCAGGTAGCCATTGGGTGAATAGACATCAGGCGACATCATCATGCGACTGCTGGCGGAGTATAGGTCAGGTGACACGGTCATGTGACCATAGTAAGGCCTGTGTAGAATTTATAAGGCAGAAAGTGCGAAAAGATCATGTAGGTGTATTTATTGTTCAGATGTCCATGACTTGAAATGTTATGATCAATGATATGTAAATTCCTCTATGGATATGTATAGTCTTCATCCACATTTATAATCATCACCATGTCTCAGCAGAACAACGTTCCACTCATGAAAATTTATGAGCGCCAGGAGACTCAATCAATATCATGCTGACCTTGCAAACTGAAGTTGCCCCCAAAACCCGTTTGTACACATTTCCCCATCCACAACTTATACA
Source organism: Lepomis gibbosus (assembly GCA_029875015.1). Taxonomy (NCBI): domain Eukaryota; kingdom Metazoa; phylum Chordata; class Actinopteri; order Centrarchiformes; family Centrarchidae; genus Lepomis; species Lepomis gibbosus. The sequence goes on from JAPMOB010228407.1 coordinate 11,941, forward strand.
CTAGCTCCAAATGTTCTTCCCATTTCCCAATGTCCCAATGTTTTAGCCCACTCCTCACCATTTCCTATTTACAATCCTATACCCTGTTCCCAAACTTTGACAGTATCCCAATTTTGTACCCCACCCCCCAACCATTTACCCAAGAGACTCAGTCCCAACCATTTACCCGAGAGAACCAGTCCCAACCATTTACCTGAGAGACCCAGTCCTAACCATTTACCCAAGAGACCCAGTCCCAACCATTTACCCGAGAGACCCAGTCCCAACCATTTACCTGAGAGACCCAGTCCTAACCATTTACCCAAGAGACCCAGTCCCAACCATTTGCCTAAGAGACCCAGTCCCAACCATTTACTCAAGAGACCCATTCCCAACCATTTACCCAAGAGACCCAGTCCCAACCATTTACCCGAGAGACCCAGTCCTAACCATTTACCCAAGAGACCCAGTCCCAGACATTTACTCAAGAGACTCAGTCCCAACCATTTACCCGAGAGACCCAGTCCAAACCATTTACCCGAGAGACCCAGTCCTAACCATTTACCCAAGAGACCCAGTCCCAACCATTTACTCAAGAGACCCATTCCCAACCATTTACC
>JAPMOB010228409.1:0-13354 GCA_029875015.1 Lepomis gibbosus
CTGGTCCTTACTTACAAAGCCATACACCACCTTGCCCCGTCATATCTCACTGTCCTCCTCTCCCCCTACCAACCTTCACGGTCCCTCAGATCCACCTCTACGTCCCCAAGTCAAAGCTCCGCAGTTTTGGGGACAGAGCCTTTTCCAGGGCAGCTCCCAGGCTCTGGAACTCCCTCCCCCATGAGATCCGCACCTCTGAGTCCCTCACCATTTTCCAGTCCCGTCTTAAGACCTCTTCTCCTCTGCCTATTTTTTTTTGTCATGTTTCTACTCTGTAAGGCGACTTTGAGCTTGTGAAAAGCGCTATACAAATTAAATGTATTATTATTATAATTATTATTATTATTTTAAAGGTTAGCTAACTTGGCTTTAGCATATTGCGCGGCTCATGTGGCTAGCAGACTCGGTGATGTTGGGCAGAGAGGTGAGATCCACAGACATTCAGGCCTATATGGCACCAAATTACTTAATTGATGAAAAATGCAATAATACAGCATATCGCACTGTTGAGCCCGAAAATATTATCGCAGGGGGAAATTACAGACAGCCCTAGTGGCGGTGAGACAAAAGGATGAAGGAGATGCTGGGGATGTGGACGAGAAGAGGCGAGCTGAGCCTGAAGTGGGCCTGGATTTGATGAGCAGGTGGTTAATGGGGTGAAAGAGGGTCGCAGCAATTCGTACTGAATGACAGCAGGCAGCAGAGGAGAGAACAGATTTAAAGTGTGAGAGTGACTACATGATTGGCTGAGCTGATCGTGAGAAAAACCTGATAGGAAAACTAGGTGAGAACGCCCATAGTCAGCTGTTAGGGGGCAGAGAGAGACAGAGAGAAGAGTCCTTTATTCATTTTTTGTTTTTAAATTTCACATTTGATACTGATTTTTTAATTGTTTTGTAATTAATTAATTTTTTTAATTTTTTGTCTCTTAATATACACACACATGTTTGTGTTTTTATCCATTTATTTTATTATAATTTTATATATATTTTCATTTTTTAACACACACAAACACCTTTACTGTTTTATTTATTTTATTTTATTTTTTTGGTTGAACCATATCACAGCACACACACGTGCACACTATTTTTAATATTTATATTTTATTTATTTATTTAATTATTTTTATATTTTATAAAAATTTATATTATTATTATTTTATTTTTATCAACAGACATAAACACATCTTTTACTGTTTTATTTACTTATTTATTGAAATTAATTGGTTAAGTGGGTGGTGCAGTGGTTAGCACTGTGGCCTCACAGTAAGAAGGTTGTGGGTTCAAACCCTGGTTGCCCAGGCCTTTCTTTGTGGAGTTTGCATATTATCCCTGTGACTACGTGGGTTCTCTCTGGGTGCTCTGGCTTCCTCCCACCATCCAAAGAAATGCAGGCTAGGTTAATTGGTGCCTCTAAAAATTGTTCTTATGTGTGAATGTGAGTGTGACTGGTTGTTTGTCAATGTGTGGTCCTGCGATGGACTGGCGACCTGTCCAGGGTGTACCCGCCTTTCGCCCAATGTAAGCTGGGATAGGTTCCAGCCCCTGTATGCAGGATAAGCGGTTGACGATGGATGAAATTAATTGTTGTTAATGTGATTTATTTGTAGCTTTGGCTATATTGTTGTTTTACATTCATGCCAAAAAAGATGATTTGATTTTATCGTCTTCCTGGTTGAAATTACGCTGAGCTTCATTAATAGGGTAGAGAAAAATAGTCCTGTGCTGATTGTAACATGTCTATTCCCTACTGCCATTACTCTCACTGTGGTGAACACATATATAGTCTTTGACTTTCTACACTTATTGGTTCACTTCACCTCCTTCAGCAGTTACAGTCAAGTATATTTTCATCATTGCTCATCTCAAATGGCGGTCTGTCTCAAAGGACGTGGATACGGATCTTTTGAAATTGTAAACAAGACTCAGTTTGAGTGAGTAATAAACATTAAACAGGTGAAACAAGTCTTAAATTTGACTATGTGAATCCTTCAGAAAACCTGTACATGCTGCTGCATTCAAACTAATAGTTTCACAAATGTGCTTTGGTGCTGTGGAGCCCTTTCTTGAACTTTCACTGACATGTTGTGTTGTGCTCTCCCACTTATTCACGCTATTGCTAAGACTCCTATTCAGGCCCCAGCTCCTGTTAGAAGCCCTTGGTCATTTTACAGTGTTTTACAGTTTGCTTTGTGGAGCAGATCACGCAAAATACATTTGCATTTTAGCTCTTCTAAAATTAAAGGCACTGGTATTTCTAATCAGAGGAATTTTGCATATGTGATAACCATTAATATGTACATCCCCTCTGCTGTACCTACTGTAGGTAGGTACATACATTGTTCAGGGACAGTACTTAAATTAAAACGTGTCTTATTTCACCCCTGTCCAGACCACTACTGATGAAAATCAAAACCATGTGTAGACATGTTTTCTCTTGCAGTAAATTAAATGTCAAAGCTAAGCTGTATTCACTAACCGCCTTGTGTTTAAGAAATAATAACTGGTGAGAAGAGTGCAACTACCGGAGAAAATCTCTCCGGCAAACCCATGTTTTGCCTCTCATAAATTGGTACTCAGACCTGACAGACACCCTGAGAGCGTGGCTGCTCTGCTTCTTCAATTCTGAGTGCCTGAGATGAGAGAGGAGCTGATTGAGACACAGAGAGCAGTAAAACCTGCCAACTCGCTTCCCAGCATGGAGTTTGTGTTGTGATGGTGTAAATTAGTCACTTGTCAACCTTCCTGGTTAACGAACACTCTTCTGTTCATCCTCACCGTTTAACAGCTACCTTTTTAATTTTTGACAAAGAGTTAGGCATCACACACGTATATTTAAGGGGGACACAACACATTAAAGGGATGAGGTAGTGTGACAGAACATCTGCTGGGTTCATACTGCTGTAAATATGCTTTCTGTCTCCAGGGCTCCAAACCTGACTGGCAGGGTAATCAGCAGCGTGGGACACACCTGGGCCCGGTGTCCCGTCTTGGTTGGACTTTCTCGTCTCACGGCCTACTTCAATTTAAATCTTTTTATCAATTTTATTCATATAACACACTGCAAACAACCAAGGTTCACCAATGTGCTTCACAGGTTAACAATAAAACAGTAATTGCACAGTAAAATTAGAGCAATAAAACATAATATACAGTATTTGATATAAAGTGACATTAAAATCGCCAGGGATTTAACTCAAAGTAAATGCTAAAGAAAATAGAGCATTTTAGAGTTGGGGCGGTTCTGATATGAACTGGCAGCTTGTTCCACAGGTTAGGAGCAGCTTCACCAAAGGCTTGATCGATGTAAACGCCCTGTCCAATAAAACATCAAGTAAACCAACAATGCTTTGTCGTATTTGGTTTCTGGTCTTTTTACAGCACAACATCCATGCAGCACATTTTCACCCATCCACTCCCTCCACATTACAGATTCTTCCCACTCATTGATTCTGCTTATTTTCCTGTCAATAAATCATTTTGTTATTTAGTTTACCCGTGTCGTTGTTACAGTCCAAGAGGCGGGCTGTGACAGTAGTTATCCCTAGTGTGTATTACCTACAGTAGATGGCCCTCTTTTAGGTGTCTAACATACGTTTTGCTGCTGACCCTGTCCACAGCTGTACATTGCTTCGGTTCTGTGTCAGTACAATTTTCTGCTTCTCCAAACTGGGGACACACTCACCGCCATTTACTGCAGGTAAACACTGTGGATCAGTACCTCATGCAGCCACATATCAACAAATTGAAGCTGTCCTTTTAACATGCCTTGACCAGCCCATCTAAAACTTTAAGTGAAACAACCTTTGTTGACCCAACAGGTTAACAGATGTACTCACCATCACCACTATAGGAGATATATGTACACAACATACTGGCGGATTTCCTTTCATCCCTGTGTGTTGCACAGAAAGAATGACTGAAGCACACTAATGTGTATATTTCAATTTGCAAAAGCACAATGAAGAAAACACCAATATAATTTTGCCCAAACCTTCAAACTGAAGTCCTTTCCCTTAAAAAAAAAACAGCTGTCTTAACTCAAACAGTGTCACATGTTTGTACATCACATTTCTCAACAATCCTGTCAAAGTTAAACAAAGACAAATAGGAAAGTATGTAGGAGCCAATCTTTTCAAGGCCCTAAACCAGGCCGCTGCAACATAAAGGAATATTAAGCAAAGTGGTTTATTAAACTACTGAACAAGGACATGTGATGGTGTATATAATGATGTAAAAGGAAATTGCTAAGTGAGCTTTCCACAACTTCAGAAGGACACAACGCCTGTATGACTGTCGTTTTTGATAAAGAAATGATTTATTATTTATTTTGCATCACTGAAAAGCATAACCACATCTTCTCCTAACTTACTGTAAACCATGTGGTTTTAGTTGCCTAAAATGAGAAAGAAATTTAAATTGTCCTTCATTTTTGGATTCAACACTGAAACCCGCTGGATGCTCCCATATCTCCTGTGTTTAGTTATCTGCCTCATTGCATTTTACTTTACATAACTTGAATAAATAAATGCAATATGAGCACAGAAGTATCATAGAAATAAATTATAGTTATCAGGTCAAACTATTAAACCCATTTTGAAAGGTATAATTACTCGGGAGATAATAACACTGAAGTCTGGGTAAGAATGTTCTAAAACTGATAACGAGAATATGTAAATGTGTGCCATGTTTTAGGAATAACTTTCTGATGCTGTCTCCTTTTTTCAGAAATAGCATATCATCCTACCAGGTTTGCTGACTGTGGATGGCGCCAACACTGTTAGCACAAATGCATTTTTCATTATGGCTTTTCTTGAAAATATTATGAAAACATCATTTTACCTGCCAATCATCCTCTTTATATTTCAACAAATCATCCATAAGTCGTGATGGAGTGAAGGAAGGTAATCAAAGGTGGTTATGTTTGTATTCAGGAGAGAGGGAAGTCATTGTCACTCTGCAGATATTCAAAATGCAAAGGCCAAGATGAAAGACCACATACTGTGCGATTCACAAAATGATTCATTGGAATGTAATTGATTGTAAAGCTTTGTAGGATGCTATATGCCTTACACTAGACCCAGTGATTATTGTCTTTTATAGAAAATAATACAACACACATAGGTGTTTGTCTGTCATTCTTACAACTGTTTTTTTTTCAGGATTTTTTTTTATATAGAGTGTGATGCATTATCATACATTAAACTACTCTACGGTATATAAAGTAGCTCAAATTAGCTCTTCTCCACTCCCCCCTGCTGAGTCTGATCTGCTGCAGATTATCTTAACATGAAAAACACTTTACTGTTGTGTCTTTCCAGTGTGGGATGAGAGAGGTGAATGGAGTTATATTTGGACAAGTCTGACTCACTGACCATTTCACTAAATACAATGACAGTGTTAAAATTATGGAAATCAATGCGGGCCAGCGCACCTCACTGTTTCCATGACTACAACAAGCGTCCAGTGTGATGTTTGCCGAACGCTGCCATGTTATTGAGTTAACCAGTATTCAGTATATTTGACTTCCAGGAACTAAACCTCAACATGGGCAGCAGTCACTTTTATTGCATGGGCAGCATACAGTCATCACCTTTGTATCAACCCATGCATTACAGTGGCAGAAGATTATAGAAGTCATGGAGTCCTGTTCATGCACTACACTGTTAAAGTTTTCTTCTATAGAACTAAATATTCAGTCAGCACTGTACAAACCCAAGAAGTACTAATCATCTCTGAGCACTATGACACCTCTTCTTATGGGGGTGAAGAGTGCAGCTTTAACCTCTTGGAAACAGACACCTATTTCCAGGGGAAACGCCTAAAATAGCACCCAAAATGTATCAGGAATAACTTCTCAACCATTAGGCCAGGATACATGATTCTCCTTTGATAGGTCAGAAGCTAAGGATTATGAATCGACTGTAAATTAACCTATTTATTTTTCTATAATAAAGTAAATGGAGATGCAATAAAGGAAAATGTGAAATTTTAATCCTTGCCTGGTATAAAATCTATATTTTAATAGCAATATCACCATGATGCAACTGAAAATCTGAATACAACTGTACCTGTAAAAAAAATTAAAACTAATATACAACAGTTATTAGACAATTTTTCAAAAATACACCAGGCGAATGTCTGTGTTTTGGCCATATTTAATGTTTATATGTTCACTCCCGTTGGTAGCTTTCTTCAAAACACTATTTCTGTCCATACAACTACGTTCCAAATAACATAAAGCTTCCAAAACATTGAAATATTGAGAAAAACAGTGAATATTCATCAACATTTCTATGACCGAAAGCACTCCCATGTTTTACAGGCCCACATCTTGAGAACAGAACATCCTACAGGGCTTCTTCTCTTCGTATTGAGCAGACAAAATAGTTTGATATTTTGGATGTCTGTGTAGCTACTATGGGTCGGCGAGTAGATGACAATAAAGATTGTCTGTTCCAAAGCAACACTTTTTCCTCTGCTACAGTTTGTGGAGAGAAAGGAAACCTAAGAGTTCAGCAGCATTGTGCAACACCAAGATGGCAGCACGGGAGCTATTTTTACCCAACAGCTGTTTTAAAATCAAGCCAGTGGTTTTAACTGTATATGTATATTGGTGCGTTTGTTGTTATTATTATCTAATGACTGTGAGTTTGGCGATTTGAGCGACATGAGTTACACAGCAGATCAGAGCTGGAGCTGAGCTTTCTTTAGAGTGGTCAGACTGCGGCGTAGGATGAGATGAGAGATATCTGGATGGCAATAACTGCAGCCATGTACAGTGTTCACAGAACCATTTATGTTGTGATATGGGTTCATTTAGATGCTTGGTGGTTGGTTTGACATTCTGGCTGAGCCTCCTAGCTTCACGGAGGTGTGTGGCATGCATAGAGTGACAAAATACTAGGATCAGGCATGCTTCTCATGTGCATTTTACGCAAAAATATATCATCCTCCCCCGTATCGGGCAAGTACGTGCTTATGTACCCCGCAGGTCTCGCTCTTGGGCAGTCATTCATGTATCACTCTGAGGTTAGTTGTGACCCATGAGTATGGCACATCTCAAGTGGAAAAAAAACATCAAAAATATGCATGGTATGTCTTGACTAACAGTCAAGCATTAAACATTTTTAGAATTTATGTTGCCTTTTTATGATGTCGCTACTTAAAAAAAAAACAAAAGTACTTAGTGTATCCAGTGTATGAGCTATAGCCTTGGATAACAGCAATCCTAGATGTTTATTGATGTAATTAAAAACACAGTAAAAATCAATAAACATCTTATCTTGTAAATGTGGTCCTGCACTAGAATATCTTTAGATAAAAGTCAGTGTTCGGTTTTAGTGCTGGATGGACCCACGAGTGGACACAGACTCAAATATAAGGTGTGACAAAAAGATTTTAATGACAAAGTGAATTTGCAGTGGGATTGGGAAAAGTGTGGCCGAAGGTGGTCCAAGGTTGGCAGGCCAGGGAGTGGAGCATTTGGCGGAGTAATGGTGGCGGAAGCTGGCAAGTTGAGGCGTGGAGAGCGCGGCTGTAGAATGGAGGCAGAGTGCCGTGGCTGGCAGAGTGTGGAGTCAGTCCGAGTTCTGGACACAGGAAAAAACACAAGTCGTAAAGAGTGAGTTTCTCCCGTATACGTGACAGCTGTTTCAGTATAATGATCAGTGTGTGCTATTGAGTGGGAGGAAAATTCAGTATATGTGACAGTCAGTTTCAGTCTAGACGAAAGTTTTGCCAAGTGTTTGGGTTTTTGCAAGTGTCTTTTGAAAAGCAACAAAACTCTAGCATTATAGACAATATTTGAATTGTCTGAGATTGTTGAAGAAAAGGACATTACTGAGCGAAGGATGTGTTTTAGTTGTGAATACTTGATTTTCTGGAAATACCCAGTCATAGCTCGCTCAAAATGCTGTGTTTGTCTGGAGGCTGTTTTTATTACAGGCAGGAAATTTACATTCCATAAGGTGTCTTCATATTTTCGTCCATCTGTAGAATCCTCGATGTGTTTTCAGGAAGAGATTGAATCAAATAATTGAATTTAGCAATGAACCTAGGCACGCCATTCACTTTTTCACAATAAATGTTTTCAGCATTATGTGGTTCCACTTAGAGATCACATTTGAATGATGTTTTCCATAGTCCCCTCACACCTTCTCTGTATCACTCGCTCCATCTCTATCTACAGGTTGACTGACGATATGGGTGGGCTTTGTTGATTTCAGTTCTTCACTCTCCTCATTCTTTGAATCGAGTGACCTTGCTGTCTAGCACATAAGCTATTGATGCTGACTTTATAATTATCAACGACTGTCTTCTGCCCCTTGCATTCACATATTATGCTGTGCAGTTAGAAGGAGAATATGTCTTTGAGTTTTCTGTTGTGTTATGTAGAAAGCAGCTTTCTTATATTGTACCCCAGAGTCATAAATTAACTGGGTTTCCTTGGAAACATTTGTGGCTTTACATATTTACAACAACACAACACCTCGCACGAACATGAAGTTATCTCAGTCTGTCCAGTCTGCAGTCTGTCCAATTTAGGACACCCTCAGACCTCATCATTCCTTAGACCACCAATAGACTTCAGGCCACAGGGGAAACATGATGACAGTGTGTTAATTTGGACAACAGATCTCAGCTACCTCCTCATGTCCTAAAATGGACACCGTATTGCTGCTGTTCGTTCGTTTTTTTTCTAGGCTAAAGTTTCCTGTCATGCAAAATTCATTATGGCAAACACAGAAATTGACCTGGAAAAATGTTACCATCCATCCATCGTCAACTGCTTCTCCTGCGTACAGGGGGCCTGGAGCCAATCCCAGCTTACATGGGGTGAAAGGCGGGGTACACCCTGGACAGGTCGCCAGTCAATTGCAGGACCACACATAGACAGACAACCAGTCATGCTCACATTCACACCTTAGGACAATTTTAGAGACACCAATTAACCTGGCCTGCATGTCTAACTACTTGTTACCAATTGCTACAATTTTCACATAAAAATAATCCCATTCAAACCCACTTTTCCAAGACAAAGGGACTGATTGTAGCACCTTACTCACTTCATTTAAATGTCCAGCACTTTTAAAATAACAAAATAAATTGCTGTGAAGGGCGACACAGACACAGAAAAATGTGTAAAGCTTTAGATGTTTCTTTCTGGCAGGAATCCTTTTTACATTTTTGTCAAATTAAAAATCAGATTTTGAATAACCCTCAAAGGCATTGAGATGACCCAGCTTTGCTCTAATTATTAGTGAATCCAAATACACCACACTACGTAGGAATGACATGATCCATTTCAATTTCAAGATTTGTTTTCTTGGCTGTTTTTGGACCTTAATTTAAGATCTTGGACTGTTACGCTGTTGTGTTCCTGCAGATCTTCAGGGCCCAGACTTCTCATCACACGTCTGCCAGAATCTCACAGACCTTTTACCGCCTATCATCTAGATTTTTATTTTATAGAGTAAAAACCATTACCTTGTTCCAAAAAGACATTTATTGTGATGGGTTGTGTTGAGACTGAGAAATGTCAGTTAGAGTAAAATATTCAATTAAATGTGATAAATGTGAAAACATGTGAAAAATACTGATTGCTGAGAACAACTTTTTTTTTTAATTTCATGGTTTTTTTCTTCCCTTATATCTTGACATTCTTTGCCATGGTTTTGGCAAATCATGATGTAATAGGTGAACAAAAGGAATAAAAACTGCCTGTCTCTCTGCCAGGATTGTATCTTATGCACTTAGGATACATTTCAGTAATATTTATTGGATACATTTGCAATAAGAAATAAATGAATTAAATTCTAGTGACATTTTTGGATCTACCATTTGCACAATGTTGCTATAAAACTCATTCATTTTCAGTTTTATAGTCTTTTATAGTCTTTAAGATGGACAGAGCATAATATGCAAAGCAAAATAAAAGGCTGTCTCCACTAGAAAATACATTATTAAATCCTTGTAGAGATTAAAACGAATAAATATTTCCTAAGTGATTAAAGAGAGCAGAGTCTGTACTGTTTGGTGTGCTGATGTCAAACAAAATTTTACAAACAAAAAGTTCAAATGAAACACACATTTGACTGTATGAGGTGATAAACTTAAGAAAGAATAATTGGATCATCATTATCGATCATCATCACTGTCAACATCTGGATCCTCTGTGCTGCCATTACCACCATCCTTGTAATGACAGTAATTATTTACTTTAATTATTTTCAGCTACGTGTCATTTGCCTGATTTATGATACATGTAACACCTTTCATTCTGATATTTCAAGATACGGGCGTTCATAGCCCTACTTCTCCATACGTGTATCTCAAAAGGCATCCGTGAGTTATAGCTAAGCTAAACTTACTGTTAAAAGTAACTTTTAACTGCACGCATACACATAAACAAGACTAATGATGTGTCCAAAATCACTCGTCATTCACTCATGTAAAATTTCCATAAAAGACACTCATCATCATTGTCTGACCTTGACTGCAATTTTCATATTTATGATGCACTTAAATGTGGGATTGCTCTATAGTGGATACATTTACAGACTTAGAAAGTGGACACCACTCTTTACCATGTTCACCAAAGTGTAGCATGATCAACAATCTGAAATTGCTACGTGCCAAGGAGGCCTGTTTTTGTTTTGCATTCCTCCTGCTTTCTTTCTCACCCACTACTTTCTCCTCAGGTGCTGAGTGGGTGATTGGTTCGCACCTGTGCAGCCTAGCCGAGCTGCACATTGGCCAATGCTGGTTGGAGCTGGCCAACCAGAATGAACCATGGGAATTAAAAGCACCCCAGAAGAGTTTGGCTGTCTCATCCCTGCAATCACCATTGTTTTGTAGCAGCAGTGTACCACAGCTCTGTGTTAATTATCTGACCATTTTATTTTGTTGAATAAACTTTCATTTGCTGAGTTCATCGTATCAGCGCTCCCTTTATGCTGTCTCCCTCGAGCCGGGGTCACAACATAAATAAACAACTGTATAGTTTTAATTATTTATAGGTTACTATACATTAATATAGGCATACACTTAATTGCATGCTGTGTGTAGCATGAAGAAACTAAAAATTTAATTTTTATTCATTAAATTTATTTTATTTAATGTTATGCAGCCTTGTGCTGTATGACAAATAAACAACCATGTACCTTGTAAAAGGTTGTTTACATGTCATTATACAACACAGGGTTCCCTTCATGCTACACACACAGAACTTAACAGATAAATATTAATTAAATATGTATTAAAATATGAAAACTTTTAAAGAAATAAAACAATAGGCTATTAATAGTTGTTGTTTTTTTACATACAAAAGCTATTTACTTAGCTTACACGTATACACCCAGAACATTCTGTCTTGTATCTTAGGTTTAGCCCCAGCATTTTAGTTCTGTGTCTTAGTTAATGTCTTTGTATTTACTCCTAGCTCTGCATTTGCATTATTGTGGCTTTGTCTGTGTTCTGTTAAATCCTAGTTTCAGTCTGTTTTTCCTGTTGGTTGTAATTTATTTGTGATCTGTCTTCTTGTGTCTGGATTAGTTTGTTATTTATATTCTTTTGTCTTCTTTTTTGTATTAGTCTTCTTTTGATATGGTTTGTGTTTAGTAACCTGTGTTTTGTCTGTTACTCCAGTAATCCCTCTGCCTGCCTGTCTCCCTGGTGATCACTCTGCCCGCCTGTCTGATCTCTGTCACCTGTGTTGCTCCCGCCCTGCTCGTTAGCCCCTCTATATATGTTTGCCAGTTTCTTGAGTTTGTGTCTGGTCGTTATTGTGAGATGTATGCTCTGCCTGCTTCAGAGTTACTGGTCGTTTTTGGATTTTGACAGCCATCACTACCTGCAAGCTTTGTTCTTTTTTGTTGGATTAAAACCTGTGCACCTTCCGTCTACTCTCCAGTGTCTTGCATTTGGGCTCTCTCCTGCTATTGCACTCATCCTAATTCCTTACAGTTTGAGCACCAAGCATCATCTTCGAGTCTTGCGCTGACAACTCAGAACACGGTCTTCCCGCTGAGTGCTTGATCCGCAGGTCTCTGTAAAGATATCCACAGAAAACCACAGATCCAGACTTTATAGCCCCGGGGCCAGAAATTCCTGCAGACAGCGACAGAAGGATAGAGGAGTGGGACGTGACAGCGCTACAAGAGAGGGAAGAAGTTGAGTAACATGTATTAATGGGATAAGAATACATACAGATGGAGAGGGACAGAGGAGCTTAGTGCATCATGGGAAGTCTCCCAGCAGTCTAAGCCTATAACAGCAGAAATAAGGGATGGTCAGGACTCACCTGAGCCCTAACTATTACATTTGTAAAAGAGGAAAATCTTTAGCCTATGTGGAGGCAGAGAAGCTAATGCAGTAGAAATGATCTCTCTTCTTGGTCAGTAGATGTGCTGCCACCTTCTGGATCAATTGGAGAGTATCTTATTTGAGCAGCCCAATAACAAACAATTGCAATAATCCAGCCTAGAAGTAAAAAAAAATGCTTAGACTAGTTTTTTGCATGATTTTCATCATTTCTGTGCCTCAGTAGCATTGCCAAACTAGAATGGGATGCAGAAGGCCAAAACACAGTAACACATTTGAAGCATTAAAGACAGTAAAGGAAAACAATTTATTTGAAAAGTACGCCCCCATTGTGCTTATGAGATCAGACCACAGATCCCATTTAAGCTTATGGTCAAGCACAATGCAATTTGAGACAGGATATGGCTGATTTTTGCAATGTTACGTAATTGAAAAAAGGCAGTCCTTGAAGTATTTTTATGTGGGAGTTAAAGAACATATCCTGATCAAAGATAACTCTGACATTCTTTATCGTGGTGCTGCAGGTTTTATAGCTGTTTCTAAAGCTCTCATGAAGTCATTACTACTGAGGGTTGCAGAAATGCATGCTTCACTGTGGGTATGCTGTTCCTTGGGTGATGTGCAGTGTTGTTTTTGCGCCAAACATACCTTTTCGAATTATGGCCAAAAAGTTCGACCTTGGTTTCAACAGACCATGACACATTTTCCCACATGCTTTTGGGGGACCTGATGTTTTTGCAAACTTCAGCCACGCTTGAATGTTTTTCTTTATAAGAAAAGGCTTCCGTCTTGCCGCCCTACCCCATTGCCCATTCATATGAAGAATACAGGAGATAGTGGTCACATGTACCACACAGCCAGTACTTGCCAGAAATTCCTGCACTTCCTTTAATGTTGCTGTAGGCCTCTTGGAAGCCTCCCTGACCAGTTTTCTTTTCGTCTTTTCATCACTTTTGGAGGGACGTCCAGTTCTTGGTAAAGTCACAGTTGTGCCATATTTTCTCCACTTGATGATGACTGTCTTCACTGTG